>CP099852.1:6844174-6877661 GCA_030062745.1 Capitulum mitella | reverse complement strand
GATGAAGACATTAGACGGAGGAATCATGAATCTCATGAAGTTTAGAGATAATGTCATGAATCTCATAGAACTAATGTCAATATCTGCGAGTACAGATACTGACATGACGTCTGTACTTATCCATCCATCTGTCCATCCATTCATTCATCCATCCATTTATCTGTCTTCCTGTCTGTCTGTCTGTCTGTCTGCCTGTTTGCCTGCCTGCCTGCCTGCCTACCTGCCTGCCTCCATGTCTGTCCGTCTGTCCGTCGGTCCGTCGGTCCGTCCGTCCGTCCGTCCGTGCGCGTGTGTGCGTGCGTGCGCTTCCGCGCGTGCGTTTGTGTGTGGCTCGAGATACAGACTCGAGACACCGCAACCGCGAGAACACACATCAGCCGGGTTAAGAACACCTGGTACGTGTCTGCAGGATCTGACGTCGGACTCGTCTTGAATTTCCGCTATCCGATTGGTGACAAATGTCGAATAGCGACTTCTGTCACGTTTAATCCACTGAAGAATAATCCGGAGTCCGACCAGAAATGAGTAGAGTCGATGTCCATGTCGCGTTCCTTCTTGATGGCGGCTGCCACACGGATGGCCATTACAGCGGCCTGTAGTTCCAGTCGGAGGAAGCTCAGCTGGCGCAGTGGCGCGACTCGGTTCTTGGCCAAAACTAACGAACAGTACACCCGGCCATCTTCAGAAACGAGTCTGGCATACGCTACGACGCCGAAACCTTGCTCTGATAAATCGCCAGACACGTGCAGCTGGCACGTGATCGGTCTACTTGAGTGCTGTCGGTAGCAGAGGGAGTCTTGAATGCATGGAATTACGCGAGTTCATCAATCCACACTTCCAACATGTTCTTCAACCTGCTGTCCGTTATCTCGTCGTTCCAGCCGTTGCCACTCTTCCATATGCCCTGTAGAAGGCATTTCGCACGTAGGATCCATGGAGCCAGCATGCCCAATGCGTCGAAAACTGAGAACACATGGCTGAGGATTCCTCTTTTGGTCGTCGGCGTGTCGTCTCGTCCTTAAATGTGAAGTCGTCTGCAGTAGTGTCCCAGCACACGTCTAGAGCCCGCTCACATTTTTGCTCCCTCAGGCTCAGATCACGTGACGTTACGCTCCGATCGTGGGGTTTAGTGTTCTGCATGACAGTGGCAGACGAGCTGGACCACCTCGAGAGCTGAAAGCCGCTTCGTGCTAGTAAATGGCTCAACGACTTCTGCATGTGAATTGCATCTGACACATTTTCCGCAGAATCCAGGGAATCGTCAACGTAAAAACGCGTATAAACTGCCGCAGCAGCGGCCGGATGCTCGATCTGATGATCGTCAGCACATCTGCGCAGGACGCAGGTCGCCGGACAAGGCGATGACGCAGCCCCAAAGATCAAAACCTGCATCTGATAAAAGTCACGTGGTCTGAGACGGTCCATTCCACGCGACAGGAACCGGAGAGCCGGCTGGTCTGAGGGACGCATTCGGACCTGATCAAACATCGCGTTGATATCCGCCGCGAGGGCGACCGGTCTCTGACGAAATCTCATTAGGATGCCGACCATACTGTTCAACATGTCAGGTTCAGTGAGCAAGTTGTCGCTGAGTGAGGTGCCACTGTAGCGTGCCGCTGCGTCGAAAACGACACGCACTTTGTCAGGATTATGAGCGGTAGTGACGGCATGGTGCGGCAGATACCACTCTCGCTGGTTTTCTGTGCTCATCTCCGCCGGGGTGAGTTTCCTGGCATATCTTTTCTCTACATACCCTTCAGTTGTAGCACAGTAGGCGCGAGCGAATCCGTCTTCGCGATCCAACTTCCGCTCAGTGCCGTGCAGCCTGGACAAAACGCTGGAAAAGTTGCCATGCAGCTGAGTGGTAGATGACTTCAGAGTAGTCCAGTCTCGTAGTGGTAGGTAGGTCCAAGAGGTAGGTCCCCGAAAATATGTCCATAAATGCCAGTTTTGACGATGAAGCTTGTTTTCTGCTGGCTAGGAGCTTTTGATATCGCTGCGCAGAGGTAAGAGCTAAGCGGCTTTTGCCCTTCATAGGTGACCAATGAAACTGTCCTGATGCAGTTCTCGTCGAAGAAGCGTCTTTCAGCCGGAACAGGAACCCAAGTGTTCCTGTTCCTTCTTCAAACTTCAAAGATGACGGATGTGTCTGGGGCAAGTTGGAGCTTTTTCCGTAGCTAGTTGGTACAAGTACAAACTAGCCCCGTCCTCGAATCAATACTGATCAGTTATATTTGTCAGCCTCTCGCCACCCAGGAAAGAGGCTAGATATTAGGGGCGCCAAGTTTTCCCAAAAATCTGATACCGGCACCATACCGGCATCGGCCTTTCTTTTTGGCATACCGGGATATTCCCGCCAGTGTACAGACTGACACCGGCGTTTTGTGCACTGCACTGGGTTTATATCATTTACCTACCATTGAATAAGCCGCTTTCAAGCAACAAGCCTAAAAAGTACATTAACATTTTGGTTCTGTTGCAGTTCGCTCCGTCTCTGTTTTCTTCTTCATCTTTACATAAAAGAAAAAAAAAATGGGCCAGAGCCCTCCGTACCGGCATGTCGCGGCATTGGTCAGATCAGATACCGGTTTCGTACCGCCGATATGAAAAATGTGCCGGCTGCCAGTATGCCGGTATGAAAATATCGCATCTCTGCCAGGTATACCTAGGTAACTGACTTAAATTCCTAACAGTGAGTAATGCACAGAACAAATAGCGGGCAATAGGTGAGGGCAAAAATGGCATGTATATTGGTGAATAATGTAATAAAGAAGCGCGCATGCGGTGAGCGCATAAGACTGCGAGCAGATCATTTTTATTTTACCTGGATGGTCATGTGGACAGGTACCTGGCACTTTTTAGGGGCTGTTCATGAATGGCGTTACGAATGGAGGGGCAGGGGAGGGGTATGTTGATGGAGCGTAACCACTGTATCAAACTAAATTGCTAACTACGGAAGAGCACGTAATTAAGGGGGATTGGAAAACCGTCAAAAACGCGTAACGTATTTTATAGACTGGCCGTTTTGGTATTACAACCTATCTAACGTTTATCAGGTAAGGGCACAGTACAGGTACATGATCAGTATGAAACTTCAACGCGGGCAAAAATTAATGATGCCTTCAGTGCAGGCAACAGCGTTACCAGCCCCGGTACCGAGGCAGAACCGCCGGCGCAAATTTAGCCTACGCGTTCCGGTATAGTTGTACGCACTGCGTACATATCTCTTCCATTTCTACTGCCTATATGAAATGTAGCCAAACAGGGAAAGAAAATCAAGAAAAGAAAGATAGGCAAGGGACTACCGCCGAATAAGCCATTAGCTAAGAAGGCAAAAAGATGCGAGCAGTTTGAGGATGAAAAATCTAAAGATGAGACCTTCTGCCTAGTATGCTGCGAAACGTACGGCAACAGCAAAGCCAGGGAGCGTTGGATTCAGTGTACGGAGTGCAAGGGTTTGGGACACCAGTTATGCACTGCGGCAGATGCGTACTGTGTGTTAAAACTGTGACAGGAATTGAGAAAATGTAGATGATACTAACGTGTTCTCAGTTACTTGCAGTTTCGTGACAGCGGGCCTGAGTAGCTGACGTGCAAAACCATGTACCTCCGGTCAGCAGCTCTCGATGATGCGTCAGCAAAGAAAATATATTTTCCGTTTGGTATCGAAACCTGTCACTTCTTCTTTTCTGAAGGATTCTTCGGTTAAGGGCATTTCTATCATAAATCCTTAATATCATGTCATGCCTTATTCTATGCTTTCTCTATTTTCTCATAACCCCTGTAGTTGTTTTTTCGTCATGTTTGCCTATTTCCCTTGTTAAAATCGGGAAAAACTACTAGGAATGGGCCGACCTCGGCTTTGGAGGGGCCAAAACCATCGTGGGGGAGAGGGTTTGGGCTTTGGGCATGTCGCCTTCAAAAGAATACAAATCCACACCCGTATGTAATGTGATTGTAGATCTAAAATAATGGGCTCGGGAATAGCTTCTAGGGGCCAACTTGATTTCCCACAGCAAAAATCAAGTCAAACTTATGTTGGATACCAATCAGCGTTGTCGATTACATCATGACCAATAAAAAATATGCAGATATGTAAAGAATGGTATTGGTAAAGACAGTTGGTAACTGTAATTGTGCGGGCAGTACGGGATGCGAGTCATGACACTGGACGACCCATCATATTGCCAGATGTTCTGGTGCACGCTCCGTCTCGTTGTAAACGGCACTAACATCTCAAAAATGTTAAAAACCATCTCATGGATTGCAAAGGATGGCGTCACGCAGAAGATGCAGATACAAACGGCCTTGTGATATTGCCCACTACTCTTTGACGGGCTGCCGTGTGGTTAACTCTGTCTGTACTGTCGGGGGCAGGATCGTGCAGCTTGCCTCTGAGGATTTAAGGTTGCCCGAAATGATTGTTTCTGTTGCTCTGCAATTTTGCAGAGCTAAATGTGGGATCTTTTGACTTATTGCATGAAGATGTTAAGTCGATGCCGTGACAAATCACTGGTCTATGAACTCTTTTTCCAGGGTATGTAATGGAGAAACATCTTTACGATGGCGGTCCTCATTGGACAACAAGCGTTTCAACTACTTTACGATATTCAGTTTTACTCAGTCCCAAACATGGATGTTACCCAAGGTGTCAGTAAACTCCGCATTGCAGTCCATACTCGTGTCAAATCTATTCTAAGCCAAAATGGTTAGTCGAGGCCACTGGCATTTCTACCTTAACTCGACTGTGGAGTGGTCATGATGTCATCAACAACGTTAATTGGTATCCAACATAAGTAAGGACCGACGGACCGACGGACAGACAGGGAGGCAAACAGGCAGACAGGCAGGCAGACAGGCAGGCAGGCAGGCAGGCAGGCAGGCAGGCAGGCAGACAGACGGACAGACGGACGGACAGACAGAAAGACAGACAGATAAATGGATGAATGAATGGATGGATGGACAGATGGATGGATAAGTACAGACGTCATGTCAGTATCTGTACTAGCAGATATTGACATCAGTTCTTTGAGATTCATGACATTAGCTCTAAACTCCATGAGATTCATGACATTAGCTCTAAACTCCATTAGACTCATGACATTAGCTCTAAACTCCATGAGATTCATGATTACTCCGTCTAATGTCTTCATCCAAGTGCCTTTTTCACATAAAATTGAGATTTTTTTTCTAACAAGAAGCATTGTTTAAGTCCACAGGATCAATGGCAGGGCTCAAATCAACATTCATGGATCTTTGGCACTACCAAGCGTATCGAAAACGACGCCATGAACAGGGTGTGCCCGTTTGATCATAAAACCTGCCTCTTTTTCTTCTCTATGATGCTCTATGGTTTGAAGTATTTGAGTTATAACTGCTTTAGATCATTTCTGGCCTCACTCTATACTTTCTCTCTACTTTCTGTGAACCACTGTCGCCGGTTTTCTCGTTATGCTTCCCTGTTTCCCTTGGTAAAACCGGCATAAACTATCGTGGATCTCATAGTTTATGGGCCGTAGTTTATTCCATAGTTTATGGAATGGGCCGATCTCACCTTTGGAGGGGTTAGGACCAAAGCTAGGTCAAGACCAAGACCAAGACCTTCCAAAACAATACGAGTCGACGCCCGCACATAATATGATTTTTAGGTATAAAATTATGGGCATCGTGAGAGTCTGAAGGGACCAACCTGATTTCCGACAGCCAACATCAACTCAAATGAATGTTGAAATTTTAACCAGCGTTGTCGATTACATCACGACCACTCCAAAGTCGAGAAAAGGTAGAATGCCAATGACTTCGGTTCATCATTTTGGCCTAGAATGACCTTGACACAAGTATGGACTGCAGTGACTGACAGAATGGGTAACATCCATGTTTAGGACTGAATGCTATAAAATACTTGAAACGCTTGTTGTTCAATGAGGACCGTCATCTCCATGACATAGCCTCGAGAAATAGCTCATAGACCAGTCATCTGCCACGGCATTCACTTAAAATCGTCATGCAATAAGTAAAAAGATCCCACTTAGTTGAGCAAAATTGCAGAGTAACAGAAACAGCCGTTCTGAGGCAACCTTAAAAAATTCTCAAAGGTAAGCTGAACGTTTCCCCCTCACCACCCCTCCCCCCTCCCCTCCAACCGCAGTTCTGGCCAGGGTTAAGTTTATCTTGCACAGAACTGGGCAGATGACGTACAGTATGCCATGGCGGCACGGCAGCCCGTCAAAAAGTAGCGGGCAATATCACAAGGCCGTTTTCATCTGCGTTCCCTTCTGCATGACGTCATTCTTTGCAATCCATGAGATGGTTTTTAACATTTCTGAGATGTTAGTGCCGTTTACAACGAGACAGAGCGTGCAGCAAAACATCTGGCAACATGAAGGGTCGTCCAGTGTCATGACTCGAATCCGGTGCCGCCCGCAAATTTTCCTACCGTTGTTCAAGGCGTGGTCCTACCCACAGGCATATAAGCTGTCACCGGAGAGAGGCAGGTATCAGTTGTTGTCGCTGAACGGCACCAGCAGACATGAAGGTAAGTCCATAGATACCAGTAACCACCTGCAGGGAAGATTACTGAGAAACGCGATTCGTCACGGCGCAAGCGATATTGTATAAAAGTTGGTGGGAAAGGTTTCATGGCTTGGTATCCCTGTTTCTTTTGGTTTTAACGATATATGCGACTGATTTAGTGGTATGTATCGTTTGCATGAAGCGTGCTTTGATAGTTCCGGATCCTCTGTTCCAGCTGATACTTCTTTCTGTTCTGGTGGCTGCGGCTAGTGCCGACCTCCTTGGCTACGATTGCGGAGGAGCGTGCCGAGGTGACCTTGGAGGTACACAGGGAGGTGGCTATGGAGAAGGCTATGGCTACTATGGCTACTACGGCAACGGCGGCAATGGTGACATTTACAAGAGGCCCGAATACAACTACGATTACGCCGTCCAAGACGAGAAATCGGGCGTGAACAACGAGGCTACGGAGACCCGCGACGGTGAGCACACCGAGGGTACCTACGCTACCACGCTGGCTGACGGCCGGAGACAGGTGGTCAAGTACTCGGTGGATGGCGACTCCGGCTTCATCGCCGACGTCCAGTATTTCGGCGTAGCCAAAGATCCCAAGAAGCCCATCTACTATTACGGTGATGGCTACGGTCGTAGCGGCGGTGTTCCCTACTGAAACGGTGGTGCTCACAACGGAAACGGTGCTGCTCACAACTGGAACGGTGCTGGTAAGAACGGAAACGGTCGTGCTTGCTGCTTGCTGGATGCTTGCTCGTACTTGGTACTGAATCGCCGGTGCTGGCTACGGAATTGGCGGTGCCGGCTACCGTATCAGCGTTGGTGGCTATGGCAACCATGGTGTTCTTTTCAATGGCCATGGCCCACATTACGGAAGGTAAACTCCGTAGTCCCTCATGTGTGTCCACGGCCATTAGCATCATCCCAATGTGTCGTCACTGTATGTATCTCTATATCATGTGTGTTTTTAATTACGAATGATTACTGTTCGGAATAAAAAAACAATGCAAGTGAAGCTTGCCGGAGGTATTTCCTGGAATGAAGAAACGGCTATCCCAAATACGTGCAATAAAGCACCAGTTGCCGCACACGCATATTTGGATAAGAATAGAACAAAGGAAGACAATGTGAAATACTAGGCTCGCAGTGGATGGGAAAACATCAGCGTGGTGAAGTTAGAATAATTCTGTAAAGTCCTGGATATCTGGCAACGAAGGGACGTCCGGTAACCCGTATATTCCACGCAGTGAAGACAAAAGTTGACCTTTTGCAATAACGCCTAGCTTGCCCATTCCCAGTGCCCACGTTACAAAAAGCTTACACCAATGAAATTTACGAGACAGAATGAAACGTGACGACACTCACGTGACACTCATAACATTACCCCTGCTTTTCGTGTTTGAAATATACGTTCTGGCTGAAGGACGGCCTGGCAGGGCGATGAAGGTCATCTGCTTGGGTCAGTTCAAAGCTTGCCAAAGAGGGCCCCCCTCGTAACAAGTCTTCTCGTGGCGTCTGGAAGTGCAGTGGCTGCGTACCAATCTTTGGGTTAACCTTCGCCCGTATGGGGGGTGGGGGGTGGGTGCAGCCCCCTGAGGTTTTCCGAGGACAACTTCCGAACGGTTTGTTTGATCCATATGAAACTTGGTGAACCTTCTGGAGCATCATTTCGACATCTTATGGTCAAAAATGTTTCTTTTACGTTGCCATGGTAACGATCTATGACGTAACGGGAGCCATGTCAGCCATTTTCGCGCGCCGAGCGGGCGGCTTACAACGATTTCAATTCTGTCTCACTCCTGCCGTAGCTCATGACCTCAGTTTTCACTTTTAATAATCCTGGTAGTGATCATAAGCTTACTAAATCTACGCATAGCCATATTCAACATACAGTTGCGAGTCCATTGATATGTCTTTTATCGTATTTGTGTACTCCAACCGTCTTACAGTGAAACAAAATTGAGACCGTCGTAAACCGGCCGCTCGGCGCTCGAAACGGATGACATGGTTCCCGTTATAACGTCATAGCTTGATACCATGGCAACGTAGAATTAATATTCTTGACCATAAGATGTGGAAATGATGATTGATTCTGGAACAGAATCAGATTCGACATTCTCGAAATGATGAATCTAGCTCTGGAAGGTCTCGAAGGAGTTCGAGCTACAGCGGACAATATCCTGATATATGGTGTACGACCAACACACACAAGTGCTGTAAAGGATCCTGATCTGAAACTGTAAAGTCTTGAACGTTGCATGGAAAATGGGCTAAGGTTAAACTTTGCGGAAATGAAACTGCGGCAAACAGAAGTGAAATACATGGGTCGCATTTTCACAGCCGAAGGACTGAAAGTCGACCCCGACAAGATACAGGCTATTACAAACATACCAGGTCTGGTAGACCGACAGGGAGTCCAGAGAATGTCGGGACTGATGAACTACCTGCAGCGATTCGCTCCAAACCTGGCAAAGGTCTCAGCCCCCTCAGAGCCCTCCTGAAGAAACAAAACTGTTTCTTTTATAAGCAGAGCGTTCACGGACGAGTACTGGAACGGATCAAGAAAGTAATCACGACTGCTCCAGCCCTGAAATACTAGAAAGTGAAACAACACGTAGTTATCCAAGTGGTGCAGCATATGTATAGAGCCTTAACCCTATTTCCGGCACGGGGGAGGGGCGGAATCCGCCCCCCCTCGGGTTTTTTGCTTGCCAATTCCAGGCTTTTTGACGCAGCTTCACGAAACTTGGTCACTTTTCCTAACTATCCTTTCTACGCGCTGTGACAAAATTTCACAATTCTACTTTGCTCAGGAGCGGAGCCAGACAACGTTTTTGGGAGGAACCTCAGGCCATTTTTGGCCATGTTCAGGGTAAAAGGACGATGTCTACCAAAAACAGAGTTTTAAAGATAGAACTCAAAACTTTATATGGATGTATAGTTAAATAGTTAGGCAATGTGCACACAAAGTTTTGTTTATCTGAGGTCACTTTAAAAGGTCAGGTCAAGGTCAAAAGTCAATTTTTTTTTGCAATAATTTCGGCGTCGTTTTTTCAAATGCCAAACCCGAAATGCGTATGACGTAGGAAGGTATCCTTTACTTGTGTAACAAGTTTCAGCTTGATATCAGGTCGGGTCACGGAGCTATAACTTAAATGTCAGTGCGCGTACCTTATATCGCAATAGCCATAAAATGAAATTTTTGGAATAGAGTGAATTCAGATGATTGAAAACGTTTACAGATAGTATCAAATGCACACGAGATCATTCCAGGTGACCCCAAGGCCCTTGGAGGTCATTTAAGGTCAAAGGTCACAAGTTGATCTGAAGAACGTGTGACCATGACAGTTCCCCTTTTTCATGTCCCTGGCACCGCCTATTCCGGTCCCATTTCCGACCCAGCCAACTTCCGACCCATCTCCTTAGTCCCTGTCATGGCCAAAATTGTCGAGGGGATCGTTCAGCGCCAACTGTACGCATATCTCTCCTGGAACTGTCTTCACTCTTCTGCTCAGCTCGTTTTTAGGCCACGTCACTCGACCGAAACCGCGCTGATCGGTGCTCCGGACTTTATTCTGTCATCGATTGACAGGCATGAAACCTCTTTCCTCTGTCTGATTCATTTAAGCAAATGTTTCGACGTAATTCACCCTTCAAGCTCTTGACGAAATTACAGCTGCACGGAAGTGACGCTGAATGGTTCCACTCCTACCTCACCAACCATACCCAGAGCGTCTTCATCACGTACCACTCCTCTGGCGGCAGGTACCTGTCTCGGCCACTGCAAAACGGTACTGGTGTCTTCCAGGGATCTGCCCTGGGGCCATTGCGGTACATCGTTTTTGCCAATGTCTTGAGGTACTTTGCGTCCAAGGCCCACGTCGTCCAGTGCGACGAAGACACGCAGATTTTAGTGTCCGGCAGGAAAGACGACGTTGTTGACTTACTTCACCGCAAGGAACGCTGTTTATCCTCTTATGACATGTGGTTTAGGGCAAATCCTTCGAAGGTTAATGTAGCAAAAGTCCAGCTGATGATGTTCGGCAGCCGCCAGAATCTTCGCAATGCTGCAGCAATCAGGACTGACTTCTGAGGACAGAGCATCGGTCCCGACCCTATGACGCGGAACCTGTGAGTCATTTTTGATCCGTGCCTGTCATGGGACGCCCACATAGTTCACGCCACACGCAAATGTTTCGGGCTTCTGATAAGACTCAGCCACACCCGTCATTACCATTACCCTCACCAGAATATCCCTTTTACCACTGTATACGGCCTAGTTCTCTTACACGTACGATATTGCATCGCTGTGTTTGGCAACTACTCAACGAAAAACTTCAAGCAGCTTCAGAAGACCATAAATTTCAGTGCAAAGGTGGTGACTGGCAAGCGAAGGTTCGGCCACATATCGGAGGTCCTGAGGGGACCGGGCTGGCTCACCGCCAGACAGCTGGCTGAGTACCACTGCCTCACTGTCATGCACAGCGTCCGTGAGTGCGGGAAGCCATCAACTCTCGCCTGGTCCTTCGATCAGAAGTCGAACATCCTCTCTATGTACAAACGACAGGATGGACAGCTGCACCTTCCTCGCATCCGCACGGAAGCTGGCAAGCGGCAGTTTGCATACCGAGTCCCCAGTATTTATAACAGGCTGCCTACCGAGCTGACCAGACGGAAACTTAACCCTATTCCCGAGGGGCTAAACGGTGTGGTCGATTCCCGGCAGGGGGGGGGGCGGATTGGGCCCCCCCTCTGAGATCTCGAGAACTACTGGCCCGATTTCATCGCAACAAACGGCAATCGATTGGCCACGACGTCAACTACATTTTTACAAAAATACATTTTCAAAATTCTGAAATGTGTGGATACAGGGGGGAAAAATGTCAAAATCAGGGGTATTTTTGGACTTCTCATAACTCCGTTGTTTATGAACCGATTTCGATGAAACTGGCATGAATCGAGAAATTATGGATAGGGTTTTTACCATGGGTACACAAATCTGAAATTTTGAGAAAATTCATGGGCGTTCACAGAGTTTCAAAAATAGGAGGATTAGTTTTCTAACAACTGAATGAACATAAGAGGCAAAAACACTTTTTTGGCTTCTGCTGGTTATGCTATGCAAAAGAAGTACAAATCGCATTACAATGTTTGTATAATGTTAGCATAGGCGGTGCCAGGCATATGAAAAAGGGGAAACTGTCACGGCACAAGTTTCTCAGATCAACTTGTGACCTTTGACCCGAAATGACCTCCAATGACCTTGGAATCACTTGAAATGATCTCGTGTGCATTTAATATTATCTTTAAACGTTTTCAATCATTTGAGTTCACTCTATTTCAAAACTTTCATTTTATGGCGATTGCGATATAGGGTGCGCGCACTGACATTTTAGTTTATAGCTCCGTGACCCGACCTGATATCAAGCTGAAACGTGATACACAAGTAGAGGGTACCGTTCTCCGTCATATATATTCCGGGTTTGGCATTTGAAAAACCAGCGTCGAAATTATTGCAAAAAAACAAATTTTGACTTTTGACCCTGACCTGACCTTGTAAAGTGACCTCAGATGAATGACATTATATCTGCACTGTTTGTTGCGCAACTGTTTAGCTGTTCATCCATGTAAAGTTTTAAGTTTTTTTTAAAGACTCTGTTTTTGGCAGACATTTTCCTTTTACCCCCAACATGGTCAAAAATGGCCTGAGGTTCCTCCCAAAAACGTTGCCTGGCTCCGCCCCTGAGCAAAATAGAATCTTGAAATTTTGTCACGGCACGTAGAAAGAATAGTTAGGAAAAATGACCAAGTTTCGTGAAGCTGCGTTAAAAAGCCTGGAATTGGCCAGCAAAAAACCCGGGGGGGGGCGGATTCAGCCCCCCCTGCCGGGAATAGGGTTAATCCTTTAAAGGGAACGTAAAGATGCTCTTAAAGGATGACAGTGCAAGAGAGGCTATTGTTCCAGTCGTTTGTTTTCGTATTTGTTTCGTTTTTTATTTTTCACTTTTTATTTATTTTTCTTGGCTTATTTTCTTTTTTAAGACTTGTTTGATGTAGAAGTGACAGGAGGTGACTGACCATGACATGACATGACCATGACTGACCATGACCATATTACGTTTTGTGTGTCCGATACCGAGTGTATGAGAGATCATGATTTAGATCCCTCATCAAACTGTAACGTTTTGTTTTGTATGGCACAGGACAGAGAACAGCCGCATTGTATGTGGAATCGCCCAAGACATAAACTGAACTGAACTGAAGTACAGCATAATTCTACAGAAAAAAATGTAGCTTGATGGACATTAGAGCATTTTACTGATATGGCCTTAAGATCATGGCAGAAGTAGGCTCACTGGGATGTCATTCCGTACAGAAATGCGGGGTGGCTAATGAGAATGGGCAGAAATGCCTGGATTCGATTAAAAGCGATACCTTTAGTAGTATGTTTGCATATCTACTAACTGTAGCAGAATGGGGAGAGAAGGTAGTGGCATGAGTTCAGTACATATCATTTGAAGCGGAACATTTCATGAATCGTGAAATCACTGATCAATAACACTCAGAGTACTTATCCGTGACATATGTATCGGGTCTTTCCAACATGGCAATATGATATTAGTTTGGCTAACAGAGAAACAACACGAGGACTTCACGCTAATGACAATGTTTCCGTCAGTTCCCGCGGGCTTTAATTTACTAAAATGGGTAATACCAGAAAGTGGCAGAGACCAGCGTTACGGTCCGAGCGCGGCTATAATCCTGTGGTGCCAATGTCGAACAGAAATTGGACTAAAAGGCTTCCGTACAGGTTTTTTGCAATTTTTTGACAACGCTCTAACATCACATGAAGCCAATGCATTAACCTAATTAGACATTAAGCCCGATTCGAGACCTCCAACGTGGACACCAATTTTTGCCGACTTGAACTGATTTAGTCTTATCATTTTGACAATTGCTGTCAAATACCGTGGATTTATCCAGCAGATGATTCACCTAGAGACCAAATTTGGTATTCTGAGGAAGATCCACGAGCCAATCCCTTGTCACTTCAGTCACAGTCACTTCAGCCTTAAGATTATGCTGGCACCTTTGTGCACTTCAGCGTTATGCCACCTACGGATACGTTTTGGCGGCGTGGACGAAACGCTGGTGTAGTATTGTGAAGTGGCGACAGTCCTAGGAGGCTACTAATGTCGTATCTGAAGTAAAGTCGGTCCGTGGAGGCTGTCAAATGATCAGTGTGGACGGACTCGGTACAGAGGTCACAGGCGAGGAGCTTAATCGGTGGATCGTTCGGGAACACTACATTAAGTTTTGGCGACGAGGGCTGTATGTACTCAACTCGTAGATTACAAGTAAGTCGACAGTTTTCTTCTTATGACTTACTGTAAGGGATCATGAAAATTTCCATTTGCGTACTGTTGATGCAAGCCTCAGGTGATGTTACCAATTAACTGCAAGATGTCAAGTGTTCGCAAGCGTTGAGTAATATTGTTGTTCAAGAGTCAACGGTCATGGATGGTTATATGCCACCATCTTTCTTGTAGTGAGGCCAGCTCTGTAATGGACCAATTGGTTTCGGGAATTTGAGATCTGGGCTACGTCTAAAAACTGGCATTAATGGACTTGGCTGGACGTGAGGGCCTGTCGCTCAATTGTGTAAAACAGGAAGACAGTTGTCTGTACTCTTGAACAGAGAACCTGGCAAACCCCCTGAAAAGCTCCTTGGTACTGCCCTCTTGCATTTGTATACCTTCAGTTCCAGGTGTATGCAAGTCATTCAGAAGAGGATTTATCACTTATTTCTAAGTATGCTGCTTGAAATATTTTGGTCAAACTATCACGGTAAGGAAAATGTGTCTCAGTTGGCCTACGGGCAGATGTTCAAGGCTGCAATAAAACAAACCCAGCTTCTCCTTGGTAACACTTACCCAAAGGGTAACAACACTGAGTTCAACCAAAGTACAATGCACTATAGCACACGTTTATTTCTCCAGCTCTTCTAGCATGCACAGGTCCGTCATGGAATGAGCGGAACCATCCGTTAATACTTGGCTTGCCATGGTTTATATGAGATAAAGTGTTCTTGTCTAACAAGATACGCTTCAGCTGGTTGAGCACAGACATACCGGCAGCTTCCCCGATCAAGTCTAATTGTGACAGGCTTCACCAGGAAACTATGCAGATGTATGAACTTATCCCTATTCTGCTCAGAAGATATGTTCGCAAACACCTTGGTGGCTGGAACTCTATTAATTTTCACAGTTTTCACCACCTTTTGACTGCGTTTCCTTAAACTTTTGAACATAGAGCAGAATCCAGCCACGGCATCAGCAACTTGAGGGCATGCTTCTACGGTCACACCTTTGGCTTGGAGGCCATTTAAGAACCTCATTGCACTGTCCTTCGAATCAACTTCATATTGGTCTGACCCGCTGCCATTTACATCACGGCCCACATAGCTGTCACCGTTGAGCTGGTAAGCAAACATGGATCACTGTCTCCTTGACAGTTCTTCATCCTGAGCCTCACATGGCACGATATACGTTCTCTATGTCTTGACAACCAAAAATGATTATTTTGTAAACTGTACAATGCACACATAATTGAGGCTCATTCTGATACCTTCTGATGCACGTGGTGAACAGAAACAAGTTAAGGATTGGGAACTACAGCAAGGGCGACGAAGTTTTACAACTTCCAAGTTCGCGTGACTCCAAAAATTCCCACAGAACATGAGAGACAACGACAAACGAAATAAAACCACAGGCAGTACATTCTGGACAGTGTCCTCCTGTCTGGCAGAAGAAACAACGATCAAATTAGCAGTAAAAGTCTGATACATCACCTGAAATCATTGCAATTTCTCAATATGTTTTGCAGTCCACTTAACTGAATGGGAGGGAGGATTGAGTATAAGGTGCATTGCCATTAAACATGTTGCTTCCAGAAATCCTCTGAGCCATACAAGCTCACTATGAAAATGTCGTAAGGTCCGAGCTGGCAATGTCGACTGTCTTGACGAAAAGCTCCTGAGTTTGATTTTCAGCACAGAAAGCCTTCAGTAGCCTAATTTAATATGGTGTGGTGAAGCTAATTATCTCAGAAGCCATTCGAGACAAATAATGTACTCATTTGTAATCCAAAATACCACGACAGATCATGTATGGCTTGTTGTTTTGGATCATGAAACTATATTTTAAAAATGCAGCATTGAATAGCAACTGTTGAACGCTCTAAGTATTTCGGAAAAGTAAATGCTTCAAAATTTAATGATTGAGGTGCCCGTGACCGACCTTTAGTACTCATCAGCCAGACTGCCGTAATCATCAATGTTATTTACTGCAGCTGTTGAAGGACAGAACAAATCTCAGAACTGCTACTGTGTGAAGCCATGCTCGTGTGTATAATGGTCTCTGCTATTCTGCAGAGATACATTTTTGACAAATGGCTTGCGCTGAGTCAGCGCAACGTGGCGCACGATACTGGGCGATGACAACTCAAGGTATTTTTTACGGCAAAAAACTCATATTCGCAGTCAGCTGTTGCTCTCAGGTTGACTACTAAAACGACTGGTCCGAAAGCCCATACTACTCACATACCATCACAGTGAGGTCACAATAAACAATAAATAATATCATAATGACTGGTTATTTGCGCACAAATTCATTTCCAGTCTGCAAACCATGGCAAGGATGACAACATGTTTGAGGAAGCCTGAGTCATGTGCCACACGGGCAGCAAGCAGCCCAATTTGGGCCTGTTCCGATAACGGAACTTCTCCCTAAAACATGGTTTTCAAAACATTTGCCATTTCATTTAGCCGTCTCACCTGATTTGAACCGAACTATACTAAAATAGCATGAGGTGCCCCATATCAAGAACTGCTGTCCCAAATTTAAAAAAAAATCCTTAAATTTAGTTATTTGCCCCAGAGTTCACAGGCTATAGCCATTGCCTAGTTAAAACCGGCTTAAACCATGGTTAGAACCGGCTTTTCTAAATTATATAATCCATCTAGTGGTTCAAACCACACAACGCAGTTTAATTTCAGCCGCTGGTAGCTTCTTATTGCAAAATCATACCACAGGTTATCAATGTTAAGTGTCGCACTGTCTTTGGAAATGGGTGATAAGGACCAAAACCATCATTTTCAAAACTGAGGTCTGAAACTACACCAGTCATAACCTCAAATTCGGCATCCATGACATCCAGTCACAGCCTGACATAAATGCTGAACTAGAGGAATCTGTGAATGCAGCCATTCTTCATGATATAACTCTCTTAGTGTGAGGCATATGTAGTGGTGGTTTTTGCCAACATGAGGCGCTTCCTCACGTGTATGCTGGGTTTTACCAATATTTCTGCGTCTGATTATTATCATCAAAGTTTCTTATCAGAATGAAAGATTACAATTCTTAAGAAAGCAGAACATCGATGGCAGCTGATCTTGTTCATGATTTTGAGAAAATTAAAGCACATTCCTTTGCCGAACAGCACTACTCCTCATTAGAACATCATTGGGAAAGCTCTGAATGAGGAAAGCTTCACACGGATGCCATATGAAATTGGCAGTGCGCATTTTGATGCTTATTTTGGCGTGTCAGACAAATTGATTATTGCGTGCCATTTCAATGCAAGAACTGCGCGTTGGAGAAAGTGTCTGTGTTCAGTGTTAACTCGCCTGTTCAGGGTACATCCGATCCATGTATCTGTTACAGGTAGTGTGTAGTTTCACTTTTTGGCCTGCAGTAGCAGTAGTGTTAGTAGCGCGTCAGCCGAACCAAGAATGAGAGCTGGAGTATGTAAGAGCTATGATTAAGCTAGCTGTGGCCATGGATCAAGCATATTATGGTTACCAGGGGTACATGTCATGATTGCGCCCAGTAAGGTAGGTAAGGCCCAGTAAGGTAGGTAGGATTTTGGTAAGAGGGGGTCAAAATTAAAACAAAAAAGCTTGACAATGCTCAAGAAAGACAAGATGTGATTTGAGGCCATGCTGTCCTCTCCTGTTATGCATGAGAAATGTGTTATAACCGAACGTAAAAACTGCACTTTTGTTTCTGATTGACGTCCAACGCGTGCATAGGCTGAAAAAACACGGGAAGGGGGTATTTCACAAGAATCCCATGTTATAACCCCAATTTTTTGGAAGTAATGCCTGCCCTAGTTATATCAGAATTGCCACTTTCGGGCGACGGACGTCAACAAAACGCACACACACCAGCGATAATAGTGAAGGTCAATGCCCCCTCCAAAGTAAACAGGCCAGTGCTACCGAACTGCATTGAATTGTGTATTATAACATGAAAATTAACGTTACGATATTTCTATTCGACGCCGGCGGACATACGCAAGGTACGGGAACATTCGCAAACTACGTAGCCTGCCAAGTGAGCATTGTGGTCAGCTTCCTGCGAATGGCTTTTATCAGGGACTAAACCCAAGAGGCGTTGCGAGCCATAGAAATGTATGCAGATGTTTGGCATGATTGATGCATGTTCCTGAATTAGTGCTGAAATGCTGAGAAATGCTACACCTAAAATGAACCTGCGGTATGATTTGGTTTTTCTGATGTCTTGATAATGGTGGGCATAAAACAACAAAAACAAGCGAAGAGAAAGAAACCCCTACGATGCATATGGAGGTGACCGAAATGCGTTTAAAAAACTGTTTATCCATCTCCGTTGCGCAATGTTCCAGCTATGATGGTGTCTCACCCGTTGTGGAGCCCTGACGCCGCCAAGGGGTAAATGAATCCTTTAATCAAAGTCCTAATCTTGTGGAGGACTGGGAAAGTGTACCTACGAGAAAATGGGAATCCAAAGTGCTTAAAAACTGAATGGATCTGGGGTTACCTACTCGAGCGCTGCAGCGTTGCATCTCTCACATCATGTAATTTTGGTCGCAAAGTGTTATACCTGCCATGAATCCGTGTAGGTCTCAGTGCTGCCAAACTGCTATCACATAACAATAAAAGGACTTTGTATCCAGAAAAACCCAGACGTGAATGTCCATAGGGCCATTGTTGAAGTCAGCGTACCTCATGAAATTGCTTTAAGCCTACATAACCAATGAGCGGTTCTGGCATGCACAAAGGTGCTCAGGCGTGCACGGCATGAGCCATCAGCGATGCGGTGTACCCCAACAGCACCGCAATCAATATGCATGATTTAGCAATGGCCCATCGCTAAAAAAGAAATGGTTCGGAAGAACAAAACAGCAAATTCACTGAAGGACAAAAAAACATGCACAGTACCAGGTAAACTGTGAAGAAAAGCAACATGCAACAGAACTGTCATAATGGTTAGTTTCCAAATAATCATCAAATTCAACAATTTTGTAGTGAAAACTATGCCGACTACTACATCAACTGAAACTTATGTTCATTCAGTGATGATAACATGTCTTTCGGCTGTTCCATTAAACAGGCTGCATGCAGCCAATTTGAACTGTAGTCTAAGTTTCTTTTTATTTTTTAGGAACTCATTTTACAAACCTTTAGATCCTAGATGGGTGTAAAATTGCAGAGTGGAGTCTATAAGAACTGAATTTACGAATATCATTTACACTGTCTTTTTTTAGATTGGCTATATCAGTCTGGTGCATAAATGATTTCTTGCCACTAAAATAAAGCTTAAGCAAAAATATCAATATGCAGGACTGTCATTTGGCACTGAAACAAAACAACCAATTTTAACCGGGCGTGCAACGTTTGAATTGGGTGTGCCCCAGGTATGCAACATACTGGCCCTGGCACACACCACGCGTTCATTTTCAATAATGCGGTGCGTCTTGGCCATATACATGCCACACTTCGAAGTCTGGCCCAATACCAGTCTGAGACTGGCTCAAAAATGTATGCATCGTTTTCTTGTCGCTTCAGTTTTTCCACTTACTTCTGTTAGATTCACTGAAGGTCTGATCCAAATCGATTGCCGTTTGGAAGAGCAATCTATTTTGACCAAAGCTTTAGTGAATGTAGCAGAGGAAAGTGAAAAAAACTGGTGTGACAAGAAATTTGTGATTCAACCCGCGTCCGGTCCATGACATCTGGAATTACTGAGGCATGAAGGGAAACCCACGAGTAGGTACACAGGGCCAAACACTGCTCAAAAACGTTGGGAAACAACGAAAACTACTTTTCTGGACTGCAGGAGCTCCCATGCTCCAACGCTATGGGACTGATCGCCACCAGATCTTCACCATTCGCCGCGCCATATGCGATTTCCTTTCCTTTCCAGAACTTGGTGACATCAGGTCAGGTCGACCAACCCCAAAAGCAACGAAAACCACCATTTTGGGATGCAAACAATCCTATGCTTCGAGCCTAAGCGACCAATCGTCACCAAACCTTCACCAGTCGAGGCGTCACATGCAATTTCCTTTCCCGTCCAGAACTGGGCGACCTCAGGTCAGGTCGGCCAACTCCGAAAGCAACGGAAACCGCCACTGTGGGACTGTCTGCAGCCCAAAGTGATGGTTAATGTACGGAGACCAATAAAAGGCTGCGTCATATGTACGAATCATCTGGCGCGTTCCACGTAAGCAGGACCATTTTTCTGAGCGTCATGAAACTAGGACCAGAATACAACTCGACATGGAAAGGACCCTCTGTTGTCGTCATCGTGCGTTTAGGCCACGCGGGAGCCGTTTCCCCCATACCCAACCGTCCTAGCTGCATAAACAGCAGGATTACCGTTGCTGGGACCGTCGCTTCAGTGGGTCTCGGAAGACGTCTGAATCAGCACTGCGTTTTGCAACAGTCATAAACAGTTTTCTGGTAGATATGGTCAGAATGATATTGCAATGATTTCTTACCTCGAGAAGTGATTTCGGGGGAGTGCTCCTCCAGAGGGCGTCAGGAGCATTAATATGACATCCATTTTCGGGGTTTAGTTAATAGGGGGAAATTGAAACGCGCCCTGATTTCGAATTTTCGTTGGCCTCTGTTGGTCAAAGGACTGATATTATGAGTAACGGATGAGATTGACGTTTCGACCAGATCTGGTCAAAATCCAAAGTCATCGCTAAATTTGAATACCAATGCGACGCCAACTTGATGGCTAATATTGTTAGTGTCTCGGAGTGTCCAAATATATGTCCGGCATCTTGGAGGAATCAGTTTGGAACGTCTCATCACTCCTAAAAACACCCGTGCAACTCCACATCTCTGCCGTGTACCTAAAAAAAACACCCGTGCAACTCCACGTCTCCGCCGTGTACACCTAAAAAAAAATACACCCGTGCAACTCCACGTCTCTGCCATGTACACCTAAAAAAAAAACACCCGTGTAACTCCACGTCTCTGCCGTGTACACCTCAAAAAACACCTGTACAACTGCACGTCTCTGCTGTGTACACCTCAAAAAGTGTCCATGGGACACAGCGCTCTAACTTAAATAGAATCAGTGGGGAGTCTGGCCCTGAAGTAAAGCCCCAAACATCCCACTGGTATTATCTCCACTTGCGTTACACCTCCAACAGTATTTGAGAGGTGCATACGCTTGTGACAAACACTTTCAGGTATTGGTTGGAGTTTCTGACACTGTGCATATTCCTAAAAAAACACCGTCAATTTATATTTCCTCCAATGTGACGGCATTTTGGTTAAAGACGGAGTCAAAACATTACATGTTGTCATAAAGTCTAGGACTATTATCGAAACATGGACTTGCTAAGGCCAGTAATGTCGTTACACGCGGGCGAAAATGGGCCAGCACAAATCTCCTCATGCAGTTAGCGAATGCTGGATATTCTCATTCCAGAGACTAACTAGCTAATCACTCGGCCACTCCACGCCCCCAAAACGCTGCGCGTATGTGACAGCATCAGGGTTCATGGATAAATTGAAACGGTGGTAATTGTTGCCGGTCGTCCCGCTCCGGCCATGCGGTGCGCTCTGCCCGCTCGACGGTCAAACGTCACGGTGCCCGAGGCGTCGTCACCCGGGCGGTGATTGGCTGGCGGTGTGCCGACCGCTGGGTGGCGTGCGGCGCCGGCCCCGTTCTCAGACATTCGTTGTTAGGATCTCGGCGAGGCAGGTTGTCCTCGCGCTCGACTCCGTTCCAACGAATTTGCTTGTACTGCCTTGTAGTTTTTCGATGAGATATTTTGCGGGTGCTATCACTGCTGGTGTTCGTCTCTTACACAACACAGTTGGTTTATTAGGTTTATTTTCCAATATTTTTTTAGGTTTATTTAGGTTTCTTCACTAGTGCTTCACTTTCTCCGTACACTTTTTCGTTTTTCCTCTCCCCGACGATGAGGAAAATGGGAAGGAAACCAAGGATGTCTGCTCTGATTCGGACCCAGAACGGACTACGGCCACTGACATGGATAACTCCCACATTACACCACGATTACGCTTACTGTTCCTGACCCACGCTCGGACACTAGCTAGAATGTCATAGCACAACTGTTCACCTCGTCAGCGCACACAACGCACAGGAATCTGACCCTTGTCTGCCGACTGTCCACGCCCCTGCCACGTGACAACCACACCGACCGCTGCTGACCCTCGCTTGTCTTCTGCCGCCGCCCCTGCCACTGACCACCGCATGAGCTTGAACAGCGCCAGCTCAGCACCCTCTGATGCAGACTTGGACCCTCTCAAACCGTTACCACTCAGGCTACGTCTAGCGATATCTCATTCCGCAAAATCAATCCCTTCTGGCCCTCGAAGCAACTTGCCGCCATCTGTGGATCCTCTGCTGCGAAACTCAGAACTGAAGCACCGGCGAACTGCTCCCTCATTGTTAATACCACAGACAGAAACCACACCATAACATTACTGAAAACCACAACTTTTTGCGGTCAAAATGCCTGCCCGACTCCAGACGTCACAAAACACCAGCCAAGGTACCATCTTTGCCCCCGAGCTCAGATTCGTACCCAAAACCGGAATCCAAGAGGAGCTGGATTCCGGTTCGGCGAACATAAGAAACAAATGCACTACGATGAACCGAGCAGCTCATTGCTGTACATCGCATGATCCTTGATTTTAGTGTTTGCGCTAGTTTTAGGTTGCGTTCTTTGCATGTGGAGTATTTCGGAGGCATGTGTCCTATTCATATCACACTGACCACGCTCAAGTGCTGTTGTAACCGTGGTTCTTCAGAGTGGACGACCACAAGATACAGTCTCGCACCGCAAGCATAACGCATTTTTAATTCACTGTATCTGGGCACACGCAAAAGTAGAATAAAAGGCAGCACGGCCAGGAAACAAAAAAAAAAACACCATAGGGATAAAACTGATAAAAACATTACGGGCAGGAACCAAGAAGAATCACATCACAAGTCAGATAACACTACACATTACTGCACACTCGGTGGCCTGGGGAGTAACGCAATCAGTTGGCGAATCTCTCCTCCGCGCCGCGCTCCAGCCAGCTCCACATCTGCTGCCGCTCTGCTTGCATGCGGAGCAGCTCCAGGCGCTCCCGGTGCCTAACCTCCTACTGCGGTCTCCGCTTCTCTCTCCGTCGCTCTGAAGCTTCGATGTCCTGCTGTCGCCCTAGCCTCCATACTGCGCTACAGCAGGCTCCATATCTGCTGCTGCCGTTCTGCTTGCATGCGGAGCAGCTCCAGGTACTCCTGGTGCCTAGCCACCTGCTGCTGTCTCCGCTCCTCCCTCCGTCGCTCTGCAGCTTACTCGACAGCAGACGTACTCGACGAACCAGCGTGGTGGTTCGTCCTCCCGTCGACGGGCTCCAGGACGTCACCTCCCTCCGACCCCGGCGTCTCGCTGCGGCTCCCCGACGCCCTGCTCCAGCAGTGTCCGGGGACGAATCAGCCTGAACAGGGGTGGGGACCGGGCCGTAGGAGACCCACTGGCGGCGGCGGCAGCAGGGCCGGAGGAGACCCAGTGGTGGCGGCGGCGGCACCAGCGGTGGCAGCAGCGAACGGAATGGCAGCGGAGGCAGGGAGAGAAGAGCTGGAGCGGCGAAAATTGGGTCGGTGGGGTAACAGGCAGACTAGAGGGGCCGACGAGAGGACATCAGCTGCACAAGAGACGGACATGTTGCCACGTCACAGCCCTCAGTTTGTACGATGTCCGTGCAAAATTCTCAAGTAATTTCTTCGCTTACCGTTTTTTTACGGAATATTTCTGTACGTCTTTTTCAGGTTGGCGTACTTCTCTTCCAATTTTGCAACTTCCGGAATGGTCATGGGTGAACTTTGCAACACGCCGTTCCGGAGAGAATTCGTAATAGGAATTTGTTTCTCCAGAAGTGTGGCGATTGTCGGATCACGCCCACAAGACGCCCTGCCAGTGTCGGCCTCCAGGACCGACTCTGCCGCTGAATGGCACCCCGGATGACCTTATCGGCCAGGTCCGAGTTCCCTTGCAGGGCGCTCAGGGAAGGCTGAGGCAACTGGAAAAAAACAAGCAGATGAGGATGTCTGGTATGTCTAGGAAGAATGGGAATCACTGGAAGAATCACGGGTGGGTCCACCACCCGGCCACCAGCTCCAGCCTGGCCAAGGCTCCCCGCTGCAGCCAGGGAGGGCGATGGCTGTGCCGGGACGCGCAATATTTATACCCGAATTATACATCAACACGTACGGGTTGACAGGCATGCCAATCAATATGCTCTGACCATGCCAAACAATATGCACAGACCAAATATTTTTTGATGAAGTGAATGCCATCGCATGAGCGAAGCTGCCGGTATCCAGTACTCAGCCTTAGATGGATGTGAAATTGCATTATTTCTGACATGACAAAAAGCTTCTGAGCAAGTTTGATTTGAAGTCGTATCAGTGATCTTTCGTTGGAATGGAATCAGAGATTTCACGGAGAATTTCCTGATTTCGATGAGTGTTATCTTTCACTGTCAGCATATTATGCAAGTTTCATCCCACTAGCATATCTTGCTTGACATGGTGAAGGCCATTGGCTACAGGCGCTCCTGACATATCATTTATGGAAGACAAGTAGACATGTAAAAACAAGTAGTCACAACTAATGCTTCACGTTTTCATCACTTCCATTTCTGACTCGTGCTTGAAAAGCGATAAGAGACACTGGTCGCCTCCCTGGATGTGCACAGGCTTACTGTTTCAATTTACACCCTGGTATTATCTGAGACATAAAACATGTTTCGCATGGTTGGCAGTGGCATCGAACTATACGGTGTGAAATGAATCGTAACTGGTGGCATACAGGAGTAGACGAGTTAATCCGTCACTGGCTTACGCTTTTAGTTATTGCGCAAGCAACTATGAGTACTACATACTTGTGCTATCAGAACACACAAAAGGTAAAAAAAACACGATGCGGGACGGCCAGTCCCGTAATCACCGTACGCCCGCCGCGGCCGCTCGCCGCCGCGTTTCGCGAGCGAGCCAATGGTAATCCAATGACCGGTCAAGGCGGAGGGTATTTAGTGGCGGATTTCTTGGCAACGGAGTCATGTTTTGAAAATGAAGACCTACAGTAGGGTGGCACTTATTCGGCCGTAATTTTTTTTTGGAGAATTTCGACCGGGACGGGCAGCCAAACTGTTCTATCCCCGGCAAAAACAAGGTGTGTATTTTTTGGAGGAAAAATTTTCATATTTAGAGGTCGCTCAACGAGGTCAAAGTTTCTATTTTTGGGGGGAAAAATGATTTTTCCAGTATTTTGTTTTTAATGTTTCTCATTCTAAATCTGTCATTTCTAGTAATGAACAGCATCACACTTGACGTAAATAACATATATTCAACACTCTTGGTTCCAGGTAGACCCCCTCTTCTCGAGTATTAGCCCTTCAAAGGGGTGGGTGAGGGGTCTCATGTGTGCCCAGCTCATGCCAGCTGCCACTCATTTTCGCCTAGTTTGCAGTCACAATGGACTTGCGGGCGTTCGGAAATCTGACCCGGTGCTCCTCGACGACCTGTAGCAGGAACTGCTTCTGGCCCTCGTCCTTGGTGAGGGCCAAGTTGAACTCCTGCATCAGCGCGACGTCTCGCTCCGCGAAGTCGTTGACGACGCGGAGTGAGTTGACGCGGCGAGAGGCGGCGTTGTAGGAGGGTTCCTCCTCCCAGCAGGCCGGATCCTTGTCGAGGAACTCTCCAGGCCGAGAAGGGTGAAGAAGCTGGAGGAACCAGTCGTGACGAAGTTTGCCACCGTCTTGTTTGAGACCGACGCCGCCGTGAGCTCGATTTGGGCTCGGCGAGGGGGATCCTCGGGTCCCTCCTCCTCGCGTAGCGCTATGACCATCTCGCGCTTGGTCGCGAGCGTCACTTCCTCGTCGAAGAAGTCGAGCGCGACCAGTCGCTCGCTCAGATACCAGAGGTGACGGCCGAAGACGGCGGCCGTCGCCTTGGACACCGGCTTGTCCTGGTACTTGAGGAACGACTTGAGGAAGCCGAGGTCCTGAGCCGGGGCAGACGCCGGGATCGGCGCATTGAACCAGGCCGTGACGTACGTAGAAACCACAAACGTCACGGCTCGCGGGATGCCGTGACTCTCGGACGCAGTGAGCCGGAACTGTGAGCGGAAGAGATATATTTTCACCGAGTAAATGGCCTTGGCCATCCAGCGCGCCCGGTGCAGTGCACCGGGGCGGGCGATCCTCACACCTTGCTTCGGAACCCCGCCCAGGACAATCGTGGCCAGCTCCAGCAGCTCGCGGTAGTCATCGCGTGGGTGCTGGTCGTCGAGGAGGCGGTCGAACTGCGCAAGGAGGTCGTCGCGGCTGTCGTGCAGGTGTGGCGGCATATCGCAGTCGTCGAAGGGCTCCGGCGCCGTCCTATCTAACGATGCCCAATTTGTCTGGGGGCGCTTGAATAAAGGAACGTTCGGGCCGCTGGACGGGCCGAGACAGACGGTGAACGCCTTCTCCAGTTCATAAACATGGTGGCATCTCCAGGTCATAAACATAAACAGTTCAAGTTCATAAACATGGTGGCGGCAGGCCAGGTGGAGCACGTCCTGGTCGAGCCGCTGCTCGATGATCGTGCAGGGCCCGGCGCTGAGACCGGTGTTAGAGGCAGTGGTGTCGAAACTGAACGCCCTCACTCGGTCGTTCACCCCCCAGTCATCGAGCGCCGCGAGGACAGCGTCAGCGGCAGCCTTTCCGGTGCCGTTGGGAAGCTTCGGCACGGCCAGGAGCTTCGGCACACCGTCACCGGAGACGAGGACCGGAAGTCAGTCGACGGCTGGTCCGCCGTCGACGCCTAGGACGATTTTCCCATCCCAGTGGACCTTGAGCGGGACGGTCGGTGCAAAGGTGGTCTTGATCTCGGTAGCCTTAGCCTTCCGGAACTGCATCCGGGACTTGCGAAATGACTCACGGTTGATGACCAGCTCTTCAGGTTTGTGTCCCAGGCTCCGAGCCGCCGCCGTCAGGACGTAGATACCATCGCGGTTGGACATCTTTGTCGGGTCCATCGCGGCGGCTAGCTCTGTGTTGATGAGCTTCGTTGCCGCGCGGCGACGCTTGGGCGGCAAACACGCTGCTGTAGAAGTCGAGGGGCCCGGGGTCGGTGGACCGGGCGAGTCGTCGCCGTCGCGCTCTTGGTGGACGGAGCGAGTGGGGCTGCTGACGGCACTAGAGGAGCTGGAAGAGGCCAACTGTGCAGTCTCGTCGAGAGTCTGCCGCTCGATCTCAACCGGCTCTCGATATCGCTGTGTCGCCTCCTCCTTCTTCCGCTTCCGGTTCTCGAGGGCGGCCAGGGTCATTTCCTTCGCCGCCATGCACCCGCGCCGCCCCTTCTCGCGCTGGGCCTTGAGGAACTCCTTGTCCTGGTTGATCGTCATCGTCGCCAGAGCGTCCTGATGCGCGATGTCGAAGAGACCGGTCGCCGACTCGACAAACTCCTTCTCCTTCGTCTCCTGCGTCTTGGTCCGCCGCTTCTTGTTTTTCTTGAGCGCCTTCCACTTCTCGTGGAGGCGGAGGATCTGTTCCTGCGCGCGCTGCCTTTTCTGCATCGGGATATGCGCGCGCTCCCAGAAGGGTATCACGGCGGTCATTGTCTCCGCCGCCGCCTTCTTCACCGTCTTCTTTTGGTCCACCGTCCCCGTGACTGAGCCCACAGTCACCGTCCCCGTGACTGAGCCCGAGTCCAGAGAACACAAAACGTTTCGAAACGACCCGACGAAGCAAGTCACCCTTACACCCGTCGTGGTGAAACGTTTTACGCTCCTGAACAGAGTCAGACGGCAGGTGCTCAGAATCACAAGTGTTGAATAAAATATGTTATTTAACTCAAATATGATAATAATCAATGCAAAAAATGTCACATTTACAATGGGAAAAAAATTGAACAAAATATTGAAAAAATCAGTTTTTTCGCCAAAAATATAAACTTTCACCTCCTTGAGCGACCTGTAAATATTAATATTTTTCAAAAAAAAATTACACACGTTGTTTTTGCCAGGGATAGAACAGATCGGCTGCCCGTCCCAGTAGAAATTCAAAATGTCGAAAATAAGTGCCACCCTAACCTACAGGTATGGTAAAAAATCTTGCTTTATCTCTCTGTGGCACGCTGATTACACAACACTGTCATGCAGTCCGTCAAACATTCAATAATCGAAATGTCTTCCGAACGAGATACCAATATGGCGGCTGACCGGCGGTGAGCGCGCGGCGTCTGAAAAGGTTTTCGATATTTGACACTACGTGAAAAATACGTGGTTTCTTGAAAATGAAGACTTACATGTTATAGCTGAAACACCAACCTACCTTTTGAGCACAACTGTGTCATATGACATGGCCCATGAGCATGTCAAAGATGCAAAACACGGCGAGTGGGCAGCCCAGCTGAGCGGTTCCGCCGCGGGGTACATATGGCTGGGTTCACGCAACCCATGGGTAAGGGACGTGGCCTTACAGCGATTAATCAGAAAGTAATGGAATTCCGTATAACAAGTAACCGTTCCTATTATTTCCATGGCTATGGAACGAATTACATTGGAGATCATAAGTCGCAATCATGTGTTCATCATATTTAACCCAGCTTTTCCACTCCATGTTCGACTTCGATCAGCGTTCCCAAAAATGTTGGTGGGGCCCAAGCTGGATTTTCTTCCAAGACAAAATATTGCGACATACCACTGCCCATCATATTATGATGGACCCCAACCACTGGTTCATAATTTCTATCATCTGAGTCTATTACGACACGCAGACATCTGCTGACAAAAACGTTTGCGAACCACACTAGGCTAGAGAGGCAAACCATGTTTTTATTTAAATACAGCCGGTATTCATGAGAAACAAACGTTTGAGGCAAACAGATATAAGCAGGTTGTGGGGTTAAAGTCCATGTTGTTGGAGGCAAAACCAAAATTTGTGAGGCCAGGGACGGCGTATTAGCGGGCAGCTCCCCCATATCCGGTCCAAATAAAGGATAAATCCTTTGGTGTTGCTTAGAAACAAACGAGTTAAAAAATTCGGCTGGTGACGCTCCAACGCCACCGGGTGAGGCAATGGCAACATCAGAAATGTAGGAATTTTCGCCCCCTGGTTGCAATCATAATTGGAGATAGTCTGACATCTAATACTTGTTAGCTTTTTCCAAATGACCTGATTATCGTATCCTGCAGCATTGCACTGGGCACGTGCGATAGCAAATAAAACAATTAGTCGCAATCGTGAGCGTTTCTTTTTTTTGAGGGGATGAGCATGGGTGTAGATTTTCGCAAATAATGGGCCAAGCTGAGCCTAAGGCTGAGCCAAGAATCCGACAACCTAACCTCCTCCCAAATATTGGCTTCTCAACGGATTTAGCTTACTTTGTTCGGTCAACGAAAATTTATTTTTGTTACTAGCTAACAAATAAAATATTGCATTTATCCCCATCTGTAGAGGTATATATATATATATATATATGTAAGATAGATACATCGCTCTAGACCTTATTCTTTACTTTCTGCGTATCCCTTATATATTGCGGCTGTTCTTTTTATTGCTGATTTCCCTTCAGAACTGGCAGAAAGTATTGGAAGGGCTTAAACCAACTGTGGGTGGGCCTAAATCAACATTGGGTGTGCCAAGACCTGAAAGGAATATAAATCGACGTTCCTGGGGAGGGCAGGAAGACGATCAACCCCCGATTTTCTATGAATGCTAAGCATATATATTATTGCGATGCTTTGGGTGGACTTTAAAATGAGTGTCCGGCAACCAGATCTTGCATTATTGCTACGTCCCGCACGATGATGTACGTCCTAACACCATTTTGTTGGGTGTATATGAGGCAATGGATACTGTAGATACTTACTGGAATTGTGAAAGGAAATGCTGGCGTCAGCCACATACGTATGCAGGTGTTTTCCTGAGGTCGGACTATAATCGTGGATCTACTGAAACTCAACCTCGAAAATATAAGACATAAAAAACTTCCTTTCACATTCGCAAGGGCTGGACATCTGTCTTGCATAAACAGCGAAGCGTTCAGCCCTGTGTTCGACCACTGCCAATGCAGATCCAGGAGGGGGTGGGGGTGGAGGAGCTGATGCCGTCTGAACAATTTCAAGACTGATCTTTTACAGGCCCTTGTAAAAACAGCCATCGACCCCACTTGGGGTGTTCTGAACAGTTTCTACCTCAGTGTTTTGCACACCACCTCCCCCCGAGCGGGGGAGGAGGGCAATGACCTGATGAGCGATTTTGAACCCGGATCGCAGCGATAGGGCGGCTTTCAGTACATTCAAGTATGACTACATGACATGACATGACTACGGAACGGAAGAAAAAACAACGTTGATACCAAACATCAGAAGCGCATTTTTATTACAACATTTTCACCACTGAAGACGGCGATGGTTCCTACGTCCACGCCGATCCGCTGCCGCTGGGAGGGCAGCCGGCTCCTCCATCTGCGCAGAGCCGCTGCGGCCGGGATGTCGGTGGACTCCTCTGGCCGCGCGGTGACGCAGCGCCTGGGACGGCGGTCGGCTCCTCCATCTGCGCAGAGCCGGCGCGGCCGGGGCGTCGGCCGGCTCCTCCGTCCGCGAAGAGCGGCGGCGGGCTCTTCTGTCCGCATAAAGAGGCCGCGGCCGTGGCGGTCGCCGGCTTCCCAGTCTTTCGAGGCTGCCACATTTCTGAAGACGGTTGGCTACTTCATACGCTAAGAGCGGCGGCCAGCTTCTCAGTCGGCGTCGAAAACACAAGGTTGAGACAGGACCTACTAATCACTATTTACATCAGATCCCCTACCCCGTACCACCTGCGCCACCGGACCACTACAAACAGGCCCGACATTTTTTACTTTGGACATTAGCAGGCGGTTTGCTTTTTGAAGCACCTGAAGTGGGCCATGTGTGAAGTTACTGTTCCGGTAGTACGAAGTCTTGACAAGGTCAATGGCCTTTTCCACGCTTCGCTGGTTGAATTTACCTAGACAGCCGTGCACCTCAACGAGCTCGTGACAATGATGCGCCAGGATATGAATGTACGGAGTCACGGCAATTTTTTGGTACAACGCACAGAACAAGGTGATGAAACCATGGGTTGTTACTCGGACTTCTTCTGCGTCACTTGAGATTTTGAGAAGTTCGTAGCATGCTCGAAATTTTCGGTGCAATGTTTGCATCTGCTTCGCACGGGTGGCATCGGGCAGAATCAGTGGTGCATAACAAAGCAAGTCTAGAATGCGTTGACGATCGCGAGAATTTAGGCCCGAAAACTCAAGGGCACCACGATCGTTTTTCCGCAGCCGGTTCCTGATACCCGCTTGCGCTAGAGCATCGCGAAATGCTAGCAGGGCGTCAGGGGTTTCCTCTAGCTCCTTAACGACAAAGTCGAAAAGTTTGTCCGTTACCCCAAAAAACAAGTGCATGGTGTCTATCACGGTGTCAGTCAGCTTAAAACAGGGCAACAAACTGCTGAACTTACACCCCGGCTTGTTGGGAGCAAGCACACTGCGCCACTTCATGCCACCTCTAAAATAGTCCACACTTTTTTTGCTCGCAGTAAACACATGCGTTCCGGCTGTTGGCAGCCTTCATACCTAACGACAGCAGCATGAATTTATAATCGGCTACGAAAATAAACCGCACAAAGGACAGGCCAAATTCCGAGGAAAACCCATTTTTCTCAAGCTGCATGATCTCATCGCTAAAGGTCTTCAGGGTGTTGGCGAGGTCCGTGTAAGATTCTGCAGTGTTACGGATGGCGATGACGTGCGGTCCACATGCAGGCTGCTGCTCGTCCATCAGGGTGATGGTGATGTTTGTAAACGTCTGGTATTTACCAACAGGTGCGCCGTCGCCTGGAAAACAGAAGACACTGAAATCTGACCAATCCCTGATTCTTAAAACAGCCAACACAAAACAAAAGATGGTAAAAACATAGGATGGTTTACATATAACAGAGGAATTCACTTTTTGGACGACATTTCCATTTCTAGATTAGGCGTGTTAGAATCGAGCTGTGAGATGTGTTTTCCTGATTTTGTTCCCAGTCGCTCAAAGCGGACATTAAAAAAATCAGCTTTCATGATATTATTCCATTTGCTGCTTTCTGCAACTGTGTCTATACGGACGAATATTATCGCCGACATAGGATAACGTAAAACGTACTGGGACAGAAATTAAATGAAAAACACCCTGGAAACCGATTCTTTAAGTGAAAATTATTACCGACTAAGGACGAACTTTGGGAACAGGAAGCCCTAAGACGCCGATGTACGGGAATGTCTTCCTCTCACAGCTATTACAGTCGGCAACATATCCATTCATGACGCCCAGATGACATCTGTGCATGAAATCCCAAGGAAGCCAAATGTAGAAGAAATGCACCGGAGCTAATTATACAAAAAATGCCAAAAACTTTAATCTCATTCTTTACAAAGTGCAGAATACTTCGATAGAAGGCAACAGATGTTCATCACCTTACATTACTCACATTTATTCTCTTTATCCACCCCATCTCTCGGCACTTACCAGAAAACTTGGCACGTAGAGGTTGGTTCTGGTCGGGACACTGGCGACTCACGGCCGCACAGAGCACGGAAGTAATAGGCTGAATCGCGCCGGCTGCATCCTCCTGCACATGCTGGTTTGCCATGGCGTTCAGTCTGCCGGACACAATGACATCAAACATCACCTGGCATGCAATCAACACAGGTGGAAGGACAAAGGGAACAGATAATCTGCAACACAAACAGCAACATGTGGAACAATGTCGAGAAGTACGTTTTAAAGTGCACCAATGCTCACGTTGAGAACCTCAAATCTTCTGACAACGATACCGAAACGTGACCACACTAAGTTACTGTCACTGAAAACAGGAACAAGTAACTAGCATACTGTTATCCTGACCTTCTTCTCTCCTCCTTGATCCTGTGAAGTTTAGGGGCCTGGGGTAGATACTTGGTGATCTCCAGGTACTGCCGCAAGGAAAGATTTGCGGAGTCCACCATCCTGCAGGAAGCCGTGGGCGAGACGTTTTCATCTGCAGGTGATGGACGTGCGTTGATGGCGTACCGTGAGGAGATGCTCGTCAACATTCTTTTCATTCTGTGTTTGTGGGACCTTGAATAAGGTGATGTGCGTCTCTCTTGACGGAATATGACGCAGGTCGGTGTTTGAGTTTCTCAACTCGCTGCTTCTCAGCAACGAGCGCCCTTTCCTTTTCCCTAACCTGTTCTTCCAGGCAGGCCACGTTCTTGAGCAATTCTGCCTTTTCATGGTGCAGGTTCTGAAGCTCACTTTGACAAGCCTGGACGTTGGCAAATGCCCCTTCTACCGTCCACTCATAAAACTTCTTCAGAAAGGTCTTCTTCTTGGCACCTCCTATTCGTTTGGCTGCGCTCGAAAGGTGGCGGATGTACCCAAGAAGGGCTTCTTTCTGGCCATGTTTGGCATTCACAACAATGATTTGGCAATGGCATTAATTAAGATTAAGACTAATTAAGATTAAGATTGTTTAAGATTAAGAAAAGATAGAGAAAGACAAAGAAGTCTCCAAAAGAGCTAAAAAGAGCTAAAAGAAAAAGAGGTAAAAGAAAGCCAAATA
>CP099852.1:6801674-6839174 GCA_030062745.1 Capitulum mitella | reverse complement strand
GACAGGGAGCGAACTGGCGACGCTCGTCGTTTCCTGTGTCGTCGCCAGTTATTTATCCAGGGTTATCTATTCTAAGGGCTCGACGCGGCTAACAACTCGCGTGTCTGGCGCTGTCTTTGTATGATTACAAGAATGGTGGCAGACGTCAGGATTGCTTTTTGATTTCACACTCGATGCTGCTGAAATGCATACATCAGGGAAAGTCTGAAGAGGCTCATCAATTGCAAATGCAGCTTTGTTATGACGAGACGAAGCGCATTCCTGAATGCTTTAGGCCGCTTCTAGACATTCCTTTTGAATTCAAATGGTCTGCATTTAATTTATTTAATTAATTTAGTAAATATAATTTAATTAATTTCTTTCAGTGCTAGCGCAAGCACTGCATTTCTCAAATGGAATATTTTCGTTAAGCATGTGTGGAACTGCGTTTGCCTTGCCTGAGCAGTGGCATATTTCCAGCCTGCAGCGCCCATGTAGCCGGCGTGTACGCACCGTATCGGCGGACGGAAATGGACGATCTTTGTATTTGTCTCTGTCTTTGGACGTTTTCGCGACTCACGAACGAGCCTCGGTCTCAGGCTCAGTAAGGCCGGCGGCACACGTGCGGGGGGGCGCCAATGGCGCCCGCCTGAGCGGTCGCCGTACGGACGCTCCGGATGCGGAGGCGCATTGAGCGTAACGGGCCGTGCACGTCAACGGCTGGAGTGATCACTTCGATAAAACGCTGCCACTTGTCGGCCACAATGTCACACAGAGGAACGCAATCCACGAGACAGAGCAGCAGAAGAGAATCAGCGGCTCGACGTGCATCCGGGACCTTGCTCGGTTCCCCGTCACCTTGCGCTCGCTCTGTCTGTCTCCCGCTGATCGCGTTGTAATTCAACTTTCTCTTTCTACTTTGTTCCACCAATTCCCCGCCCCTTGCATAATCTTGGGTGAGTTAAACGCCTATCAAGCCGCATGGATTGTCGCATCACAAACACCTGGGCCCGGTTCATTGAAGCGCTTCTAAACGACCACAACCTAATATTCCTCAATGACCGGAGCCCCATACACGCAGCTCCAAGATCACAGACAGCCATCCGACCTCTCTCTTGTACCCACTAACATTACATATCTGCAAAATTTGCGTGGCGCGTGCAACCGGTCAGGCCCTTTAACGATCAGTACCCCATCCATACAGTACACATCCATCTACACAACAGTACCTTAGGCAAACACGATTACCACTTCCTACTGAGATGGAACATTAAACGCGCGGACTGGCCACCCTACAGTCTGAAATTGACTCAAGTTAACCTCCAAACTCGTCGCCTCCGCTTGCACAATTCTTGGAAACAATGCTTCAAGCAGCACCCAGCAACATTATACAAACTTCACGACCACACAGCCACAGGTACGTGGCTTGATGATCCGACGCCTGCCGGAGGGCACTGGCGATCCGACGCCGAGCCGAGCGGGTTTTTAGACGCTGGGTCTGCGGTCCGCACGAGGAGGTAGCTTGACAGGCACGCACACAATGAATTCTTGCAGAAAAACGCAAATTCTGGAAACAGCACAGTAACATTTTCTCCAGATTCGCCCGACCTACAAAAATTTGAAACATTGTACACGACTTTTCCACAAAATTTACACCTCTCAGAGCGTTTCCACAGTTGTCCATAGAGGGCATGACTTACAAAACTAAGAGAGGTCGTGACACAGTTTGCACAGCACTATGCGGTAGTCTGCCAACTCACAGTACATGAAAGCCATACCCACTCAGTTAAACGTGACACTGCAGGCATGCCACTTCCACTCAGACAACACTGAAGCATATGATCAGCCAATCATCCTTTCAGAACTCACGCACGCACTCGGCAGGTGCAGCAACATCTCGGTAGGACCAGATCAGATGGCTTATCGGTGTTTGCAAAGTCTGAATTCGGTCAGTCTCAGCTGTTAGTTCTTTTAATCCTATTTCCGGTATGGGGGCTGAATCCACCCCCCTCGGGTTTTTTGCTTGTCGATTTCAGGATTTTTCACGCAGCTTCACGGAACTTTCTGACTTTTCTTAGCTATCCTTATGCACTATGGCAAAATTCCGTAATTCTATTTTGCTGAGGGGCGGAGCCAGGCAATGTTTTTGGGAGCCACCTCAGGCCATTTTTCGCCCTGTTAAGAGTAAAAGGAAATGACTGCCAAAAAAGGCATTTTTAAGACAGAACTTAAAGCTTTATACGGATGTATAGGGCAATAGTTGGGCAACATACAGATACAACTTTGCTTATCTGAGGTCGCTTCACATGGTCAAGCCAAGGTCAAAAGTCAAAATCTGATTTCATAGTAAACATTTTGGTGCCATTTTCTCAAATGCCAAATCCGGAACACGTATGACGTAGAAGGGTACTCTTTATCAGTGTACCAAGTTTCAGCTTGATATCAGGTCGGGTCACGGAGCTATGACCTAAAATGTCAGTGCACGCAGCCTATATCACAATAGCGGTGAAATGGAATTTTTGAAATAGACTGAATTTAAAGGACTGAAAACGTTTTCAGATGATACTAAATGCACACGAGATCATTCCAAGCGACTCGACTCCAAGGTCACTGTAGGTCATTTAAGGTCAAAGGTCGCCAGTTGGCCTGAAGATCATGTGACCATGACAGTCCCCACTGTTTCATGTCACTGGCTTAACTTTTTTGTTGATTCAGTTTTTGAAAAACTAGTCCTATTTTCAAAACCCCGTGAACGCCTCTGAATTCTCTCAAAATTGCAAATGTATGGACCCATGGTAAAAGTTTCATCCATAATCTCTCGATTCATGCTAACTTCATCGAAATCGGTTTAAAAACAACGGAGTTATAGGAAGCCAAAAAATATCCTCATTCTAAATTTTACGCCTGTATCCAACTGTTTCAAAATTTTTGAAAACTTTCTTTTCATAAAAATGTAGTTAACATCGTGGCAAATCGATTGCCGTTTGTTGCGATGCAATCGGTCAAATAGTTCTCGAGATCTCAGGCGGACGGGGGCCGAATCAGCCCCCTACTGGGAATCAACCATACCGTTAGCTCTCCGGAAAATGGGTTAACTAAGTCTAAATGGGTTAACTAAGTTTTAGTCGAAGACTTTCCGGCCACCTGGTCCTCGCTCTGTCCTCAAAGCTGGCAGAACTTCCACAAACCCTGCCGGTTACCGCCCCATCTTACTCACGTGCTGTATTTGTAAGCTTTTCGAGAGAATGGTCAATGATCGAAAGGAATCTATCTAGAACGAATCACATTATCTCCCCTTTCCAAAACGGCTTTCACTCGCGCCGCTCCACGTTCGATAGTCTAATCCAAATCAGTCGCTCCCTTCAAAGCGGTTTTTCCCATCGAGAGGCGACGGCAGCACTGTTCATGGACCTAACAGCCTCCTTTGATAAAGCACGTCGCCCTGCCGTCTTAATTAACACGCCCAGTGGAAGTAGGGTGCCGACCCCGCACTGTTTTTCTTGAATATCTTGAGAACGGATAGAAGCTGGCTGCTGCTGCTTTGCGACATTTATGGCAATTAGATAACTCGAATGATGCGGAAAAATCGGAAATCGGCCGGAAATGTTTGAGGTTTCAAGCATTTGGAGTCAGGCAGACATAACGAAAACGACGGTTGTCGCTGAGAAATGGGAACTTTATGAAAGAACCAGCGTTCTTCCTAAGATTACCGTTTGAACACAATCACGCGACGTCATTTGGGCACAAGTTATGGATGTACCAAGACCAAAGTCAGGGCCAAGAAGGGTCAAGGTCATCCAAGGGCGGGGTCAAACAGCTTGTAACTTGCTCCAGATCTGCTTTGCGACATGTCGGTTTGTATGAAATTTGCATTGAAAACCCTAATAAAAACACGTGTGCGCACACCGATACGTTTATATATACTGGGCTTAGTGAAGGCCAAGGTCATTAATGGTCCAGGTCAAATATATTCTGGTCTGGCCCAGATTTGTTTTCCGACATGTCGATTTGTATGAAACATGCATTCAAACACCCCAATAAAAACACGTGTGTGTTATGATAACGTCGTGCGGGAAGTTTCTGGTTGACCTGTCTCGCTAGTTTCTGGTTGACCTGTCTCGCTAGCTTGCTCCTGCCATATGTGACCTCTGAGCTCTCGGCGGCCGGCGCGGCTGCAGTGAGAGAGCATCTCCGGAGGGCAGAACGCGCAGTGGCAGCGGGAGGACGGGCGTGGCTGTGTATGTGCTTGCGTTGCTTGCTGCCTGGAACGCTCAGGACTTTAATACAACTACTAGCTATTTCGGCTCTGCCTGAGTGAAACTGGACTAATGGCGAGTACAGAGCCGAGTGCGGTGGTGGAAGCGGCTGGTGGAGAAGTTCAAGAGCGGCGGCCGGCCAGAGTTGTAGGAGTTGAGAGCCGTACTTTTGATTCGCGGATCGTGCCGGAATTCAGCGGCGGACGCTCTGTGGCAGAGTGGTTTGACCGTTTCAAGACGTTATGTGTGAGACGAGGAGTCGACTTCATAACTGTGCTGCCGGAGCGACTGGCCGGGGCAGCGTATGCTGTGTGGGCAACCTTGCCCCCGGAGGATCAGGAGTCGGCCACGCGTGTCCGAGCCGCCCTCCTGGACGCGTTCACGCCGCCATGGCAGGACGCTTACGCCGAGTTTCAGGCTCGCAAGTGGGAACCAGGGGAGACGATGGAGGAATATTTGCAAGCTTTACGTGAGCTCGCGGCGCTGTTTATCGTCGGCCCGGTCCCGGACACTTTGTTGGATGCAAAGTTCGTCGAAGGGCTGCCAGAGGACGCGCGCCGTCGTCTCCGCGTCGGGACGCGGGCGGAGCGCAAGACGCCGCGGGAACTGGCTCTCCTCGCTCGGGACATGGACATCACGTCGTCTGGAGTTTACGGGTCGGTTCCTTCCGCCGCCGCCGCTACACGTCAAGGGCCAGCCGAGCGGCGCCCGCCGCGCCGCTGCTGGACCTGCGGCGAGGTGGGCCACTTGGCGGCGCGCTGCCCGAGACGGCAGGGGGGCCATCCCGAGGCGGCGTCAGCGCGACCGCCGTCTCACGGAGCTCCAAACGCGCACTGCCAGTGATCGACGTCTGGATTCATGGGCGCCGGTGTCGGGCGCTCGTGGACACCGGTTGTACCGACACGCTGGTCTTCCAGGGGTGTTGTCGGGCGGGGCGTGGTAAGGCTGTGACGCTGACAACTGTGAGTGGGGGACAGCTCCGGTGCGACCGTGAGACGGACATCGAGCTCGAGTGCCAAGGAAGGCGAGTAACGCTCGCCGCCTTGGTGGTGAAGGATCGACCGTTGGGAATCGATCTGGTGTTGGGTATGGACGGAATCGTTGCACTGGGGGGAGTGCGGTTGTGTTCGCCGACAGATGTATCGTTCAGTGCGGCGACGGAACGACAGCCGGAGCCGGCCGGCGCAAAGGGCACTGGTGACCGGCCGGCCGCTGGAGGCGGCCAGCGGAGGGTCGCTGTGCAGCCGACCGGTGGAGGCGGTGGGCGGCCAGCAGCAGCGGCTTCAGCAGCAGCAGCAAGGGGTGGAGGCCTGCGGCTGGAGCCGGCCTTGTGTGTCGACGAGAAGGATTTTTCGTGCGAATTCGATGGCAGTAAGTGGACGGTTCGGTGGAAATGGGCGAGCGGGGGGCCGCCAGGGCGACTGGCAAATGCGGTGGGCCAGTATAATATGCCAGCGCGGGCACGAGAGGCGTTCGATCGTGAGATCCAGGGGTGGATCGAGAAAGGATGGCTCGTACCGTACGATGTGGGTACAATGGGTGAGGCGCGCACTCTTATCCCTTTGATGGCTGTGGAGCAGCCGCAGAAACACAAGGTACGACCTGTCCTGGACTTCCGCGAACTGAACGGATACGTTCCTGTCCATGCGGTGGAGGCAGATGTGTGTGCAGAACAGCTTCGCAACTGGCGCCGGCATGGGAACCGTATCGCCGTTGTGGATCTGAAGAGCGCGTATTTGCAGCTTCACATGGACAGGTCGTTGTGGCCATACCAGACTGTGGAAGTGGACGGTCGCCTCCATTGCCTGACAAGGCTTGGTTTCGGACTGAACGTGGCGCCACTGATCATGAAAGCGGTTGTGGGGACAGTCCTGGACCAGGACGAAAGGATGCGCCGCGGTGTACTCGCGTACGTCGACGACCTGCTCGTGAACGAGGCGATTGTGAGCGCGGAAGAGGTGATTGGTCACTTCGCCAAGTTCGGGCTGGAGTGTAAGCCTCCCGAGCGAGTGGCGACGGGCAGTGTGCGTGCTCTGGGTCTACGAGTCGTGCGCACGCAGGACGGTGTGCTGACGTGGGCGCGCGACGGCGAGGTTCCGTCGCCGCCGCCGATCTTGACGCGTCGGACGGTGTTCAAGTGGACTGGCTCGTTGGTGGGACATTTACCGGTGGCCGGATGGTTGCGACCGGCAGTGGCATGGCTGAAGCGGCGAGCTAACGAGGTTACCCACGGATGGGATGACGTGATCGATGATCCGGGCGTGGTGTCGATCGTTGGCGAACTGTGGGAGCGGGCTCGCGCTGAGGACCCGGCGCGCGGTCAATGGGAGGTTCGCGGTAGATCGCTGGTTGTGTGGACTGATGCGAGCTCGATCGCGACGGGCGTTGTGCTCACAACTGGCGATGAGAGCATCGTGGAAGACGCCTGTTGGCTGCGGTCGGAGCATGATTCGGTGAATCACATAAACATGGCCGAGTTGGACGCCGTCATTCGTGGAATGAATCTCGCGATCGCATGGGGTGCGAACGAGCTGTCACTGCGGGTCGACTCTGCAGCTGTGCACAAGTGGCTCCAGGACTTGCTCACAGGGAGGGCAAGGCTGCGAACCAAAGCTCAGTCGGAAATGTTGATTCGGCGACGACTTAGCTTGATCGCGCAACTGACGGATGAGTACGGCTTGAGTGTGGCGGTTGAGCTGGTTCGATCGGAGATGAACCTTGCTGACAGGCTCACGCGTGTTCCGCAAAAATGGTTGACGCGCGGCGATCGTGTGGTTGCAGCCGCGGCGCCGACGTCTCCGGGGCAAGTCGAGCTGAGAGCACGCGTTGCGGCAGTGCACCATCAGGTCGGTCACCCTGGTGTGCGAAAAACTCTGTGGTATGCGCGGCGGGAGCTGCCGGAAAACGTTCGTCGAGAGGATGCTCGGGCGGTTGTGCAGGGCTGCGACGTTTGCCGGTCCATCGACCCCGCTCCCGTGCGGTGGCGGCATGGCCATCTCGGTGTCGAGACGCCGTGGGCCCGCCTAGCCGCTGATGTGGTACACGTGGGCGCGAGCTTGTACTTGTCCGTGATCGACTGCGGTCCCACGCGGTTCGCGTTGTGGCGACAACTTCGTAGGAACACGAGCGAGGAAGTCGTGCGCGAGCTGGAGCAGATCTTCTAGGAACGAGGTGCCCCTGCGGAACTGATCCTTGACAATGGCAGCGAATTCCGCTCCCGTGCCGTGCAGGCGTTGGCTTCCAAGTGGCAGGTGGCGATTCATTATCGCGCCGCGTACGAGGCCGGCGGGAACGGCATAGTGGAGAGAAATCACAGAACTGTTAAGGTAATTATAGCTCGGACTGGATGCGGTGTCCAGGAGGCGGTACATCGTTATAACGCGACGCCACGTGGTGCGAGCGACAGCGCACCGTGTGTTGGGCTCTACCGGTACGTCTTCCGAGACTTGCCGGTGGATTCTACACGAGCGGTGCCGACTGTTGTGCCAGCACGCGACGGCTGGCGCGTTGTCGACGCGGTGTGGGTGCGCGTTCGCGGGACAACCAGGTGCGACAAACGATCCCTTCCCGGGGTGATCACTCGGCTTGTGTCCGATTGTGTGGTAGATGTGGACGGGGTGCCGTATCACGTGCGGAATGTGAGACGCCGCGACGATGGTGTGCCTTCAGCTCCGTCACCATCCGAATTGCGACCGGACTGGTGCGATGTCGGCGAAACGGACGGCCCGCGGTTTGAAGAACTGGCCGAGAACGGGTCGGGGGATGGCGATGAGAGCGAGAGCGCGACAAACCAGATTGAGAACGTGGGCGAGCCGGGCGAGGGTGAGACAAGTGGGTCTGAGGACAAGAGTGTGTCAAGCGATGACCACGGTAATGACGATAGTTGGAGGCCGGGATCTGACGATATCAATAGTTCGGATTCGGACGAAATTGAGTGGATGTCGCCGTTCGTTAGCCGGAATCGATATAACGTGCTGCGCGACGACATGTAAGCGCCGCCGCCGGGGCCGGGTAATGCGAATGATACTGGAGAATCAGGGGGGAGTGTGTTATGATAACGTCGTGCGGGAAGTTTCTGGTTGACCTGTCTCGCTAGTTTCTGGTTGACCTGTCTCGCTAGCTTGCTCCTGCCATATGTGACCTCTGAGCTCTCGGCGGCCGGCGCGGCTGCAGTGAGAGAGCATCTCCGGAGGGCAGAACGCGCAGTGGCAGCGGGAGGACGGGCGTGGCTGTGTATGTGCTTGCGTTGCTTGCTGCCTGGAACGCTCAGGACTTTAATACAACTACAACGTGTATGCGCATGGATGCACTTACCTATAAACCAGGGCCATTTGAGGTCAAGGCCATCAAAGGTCAAGGGAACTTTTTTGTGATCTAGTCCAGATTTGCTTTACAATATGTCGATTTGTATGAAATATGCATTCAGGGACCCTACTAAAAACACGTCCGGCATATTGATACTCACACGTATATACATATATATATATACATATATCAATAAATATAAACGCTGCAAGTTACCAAATGTATCGATGATGGCTACCTTCACTGAAAATACGCCAAAAGATACGTGTTGCGCCCTTATTTACACTCAAGCTGTCCCATGTTGCTCGAAATTCGATCTGCAAAGACGAAAACATGACGCCATAGGTCAATGACCTGACATGATCTTGACCCGAAATACTCCGTGAAGACGTCAAATGGGTGGAAGTTGTATTGCACGTTTTCACGGCCAAACAAACACCCTTTTTCCGTTTCGTTCCGAAAGTTGAACAAGATGGCCTGTACGGGTCGAGGAAGTGTCAAAAGTTGGCATTTTCCACCCCATTTGACCTTGAAAATGTTGGTCTAAGGTCATGAAAATTGCACATAATGTAAATCGTTATAGCCCCACCCTGTCCACAAAATTTCATGTCTCTAGCTTTTTCTTTTGTCGAGATCGGAGGGGGGGGCACTTTTCGACCTCCTCCTTGCAGTGCGCGTTAGTGCGAAATCCTCTTTTACTGCGCATGTTAACCCTATTCCCGGAGGGCTAGACGGTATGGCCGATTCCCGGCAGGGGGGGCGGCGGATTCGGCCCCCCCCCCCTGAGATCTCGAGAACTACTTATCCGATTTCATCGCAACAAACGGCAATCGATTCGCCGTGACGTGAACTACATTTTGATAAAAAGAAATTTTCAAAATTTTGAAATTTTTGGATACAGGGGGGCAAAAATGTCAAAATAGGGGGTACTTTTGGACTTCTTATAACTCCGTTGTTTATGGACCGATTTCGATGAAACTGGCATCAATCGAGAGATTATGGATAGGGCTTTTACCATGGGTATGCAAATTTGAAATTTTGAGAAAATTCATGGGCGTTCACAGGGTTTCAAAAATAGGGGGATTAGTTTTCCAATAACGGAATGAACAAAAGAGGCCAAAACACTTTTTTAGCTTCTGCTAGTCATGTTATGCTAAAGAAGTACAAATCGCATTACAATGTTTGTATAATGTTAGCATAGGCGGTGCCAGGGACATAAAAAAGGGCGAACTGTCATGGTCACACGTTTCTCAGACCAACTTGTGACCTTTGACCTTAAATGACCTCCAGTGACCTTGGGGTCACCTGGAATGATGTCGTGTGCATTCAATATTGTCTGTAAACGTTTTTAATCGATTAAATTCACTCTATTCCAAAACATTCATTTTTTGGCTTTTGCGATATAGGGTACGTGCACTGACATTTTAAGTCATAGCTCCGTGGCCTGACCTGATATCAAGCTGAAACTTGGTACACAAGTAGAGGGCATCTTTCTACGTCATATATATTCCGGGTTTGGCATTTGAAAAAACGGCGCCGAAATTATTGCAAAAAAACAAATTTTGACTTTTGACCTTGACCTGACCTTGGAAAGTGACCTCAGATAAACAAAATTACATATGAACATTGCCCAACTATTAAGCTATATATTCATATAAAGTTTTAAGTTCTATCTTAAAAACTCTGTTTTTGGCAGACATTTTCCTTTTACCCTCAACATGGCCAAAAATGACCTGAGATGCCTCCCAAAAACGTTGCCTGGCTCCGCCCCTGAGCAAAATGGAATTTCGAAATTTTGTCACGGCGCGTAGAAGGAATAGGTAGGAAAAGTCACCAAGTTTCATGAAGCTGCGTCAAAAAGCCTGGAATTGGCAAGCAAAAAACCCGAGGTGGGGCGGATTCCACCCCCCCCCTGCCGGGAATAGGGTTAAATTGCATCGTGCCGGAATTCGTGGCAGAGCGGCTAAATTCACCCCTAACTTTCTTCATTTAAGAACATTCACAGTGCACTGCAGCAACGTCCACTCCACTCATGCTCTTCAGGAGCAGGGCATGCTGCAAAGCAGTGTACTTTCTCCTACCTTATTTCTACTTATGATTGATGACTGAGGACGAGCTCCCAACAGTACATTCTGGCCTCTACTCTCCATGTGCCGATGATATAGAGGTGCGTTCTTGGGAAACAGCGGCAATAAAGTAACACTTACAGAGATGTATTATAACGTTTGATGAAGTCAAACGCTCGAATACATCTACAACGCCAGATAATGAAGTTTATCTGGCGTGGCCGACCGCCGAAGGTGGCCCGTGACGTACTTTTCCTGAGCGCTTCACTGGGAGATTTGGGAGCGCGCCCTCTGTACATTGCATGCATAATGCCCTAAAACTCAACTGGATCGTCCGCCTGTTACGATGTATAGGTCTCCGCAAAATTAATGGTAGGTATTAGGATTCTTGTAGCAAGCCGGCGATAGTTCCGGTGTTTATGGTGCTAATTTAACGTAGTTTGAGCAGCCATCCGCCGCGACGTAGGAGTACCCGTAATAAGTTCAAATGTGCATTGCATATTTCAATTTCATGCCTAAAAACACGAAAACCATATTTAAGATCGGTCGGTGGGAACGATGGTCAGGTTTCTTAGTTCCGCTACTGCCCTAGCTTTCTCGGCTCTCAAACTTATAAGATCAGTTGTGTTGTGAATGGGGTTCTGGGTAGAGGCTACGAGGAAGGAGTGCGTCTTGATCACGTGACATGTTCTGCCGGAGGGCTGAGATCGCATCGCCCATCACGTTACCGTCCGCCATTTTCCCTACAGAAGTGTTGCCACCTAGCGAACAGTGAAAGGGAGCGTGTATACCGACTTCCGACTCGATTTACACAAAACAGGCCCTCTGTGTAAATCACGCCACTTTCGAAGTCGATTTACACAGAACCCACCCACTGTGTATATCACGACACATCTGTTACGTCACTAGTGCGCGTGCGCATACCGTGCTAATTTTACCCACGTTTTTAACTGTGACAAAGCACTGGACAATCCTTCCGTGCCCCTATTGACGACTCTTTTGACCCCTAGACACCGAGACGAATGGACAGGCTGCGAATCAGCAGAAGTGAAGGTAGGTACCCACATATGTGATAGCATCAGGTTCGATCGAGAGCTTTTGGCTGCACATGTTCACGTCACTCACTTTTTAACTGTAGGGATACATTCCAATATGTCTTTCTGTTCAGGTATAATGAAATCGGTTTACACTTTGGTACATGAAGGGTTGTTGGAACTTCTCTGAAGTGGCAGGGCTGATTCTGTTTTGTTATGCTTAATGAGTATTATATGACGTATTATGTAACATGTGATGTATGTAACAAGTAACTAATTATGCTCATGCTGAAATTGTGTCTATTTTGTACTGTGGTTCAGTTTTGGTTCATGCAATGCTGCAGTGACAGCTCTGTTGTGTAACGCACAAATGGCATTTCATACAGCATTTTTCTGGGTCACAGTGAACTGTAGACATGAGGAGAGGAGCCATGGGGTCAGGGGGCTTCAGCCCCCAGTTTTTTTTTAAATATAGCATTTACTCTTTGGGCATGAATTGGAAAGAACTGACCTAAAATGCTTCTTGCCCCCCCCCCATGGAAAAGGAGTTCCCATGCTCATTGTGACTGAAGATGTCACAATGATAACCGTCCTTACATTGTTGGCATAATTTTTAGGCTGTGCATAAATGGTGCATTATGCCACCTAGTGGGAATTTAAACTACTTGATGGTTTAAAGAGATTTGCGTCCATCCCACTGCGAAAATATCACATGCTTCTCAGTACTCTGGCTGCTGTTTATGAAGAATTATTATTGTAGACATTGCCATATCCCCTGAGCCATTTCCCTCTGTAACCCTTGTGTATGCCTGTAGTGGGCTGGCCAGCACCACTTATGTGGCCCCCAAGTAATCTGACTGTCTGCCTCAGCCCCAGGTGGTCTGACCTGGTACCCCTGCCACATCCTCTAGTGGTCTGGCCTGGCACGGGTGCCATGGCCACTTGCAGTCTGACTTAGCATGCCTGCTTCAACCCCTGATAGTCAGACCTAGCAACCCTGCTCTGGCTCCTGATGGTCTGGCCCGGCACACCTGTCTCAGCCCCTGGTGGCCAGACCTGGTAACCCTGCTGTGGCTCCTGGTGGTTGGACCTGGCACACCTGCATCACCCCTGGTGGTCAGAACTGGCTACCCTGTTTAAGCTCCTGGCAGTCTGGCCTGGCACATCTGCCATGGCCCCTGGTGGTGTGACCTGACCCACCTGCTCTAGCCAGTTTCTCTGACCTGGCACCCCTGTCACGTTCTGTTACGATCTGAACTATCACTGATGACCCAGCCCCCAGTGCTTTGACCAGGCACTCCTGCTGGCACCCATGCAACATCCCGTGGCGGTCTGACCTGACACCCCTGGGGACACCCTTGCAAATCATTTGCGGTAAATTCAACAAATGTTTCCGTATTGGTGTCTTCCAAGATGCCCAAATTTGGCAGGGGACTCAAAGCACATTCTGGATATTTTGGTCTCAGAAACCCTTGAAACCCCGTCCAAACTAAAGTTATGAAACTGATATGGCAGTTTGCTAAAATAATCTTACTGGCTATGTTTCAGACACGTGACAGCTCAAGACTGAGGGAAAGATGACCACGATGAGTGAAGGTGACTGTTTAATTCTTTTGATGAGTTGAGTACTCGTATTATTGAATTGGAAGCTAAAACAAATGCAAAGTTTTTCAAGCCTTCAAAGTTTCTCAACGGATTCAACCTACTTTAGTCTGCCCAACGGGAATTTATAAGTTTTTTTATTACCGTTTATGGCATAAAGAACTACAATTATACCCATGTATGTTGTAATATATGGATAGAAGACAGAAATGCAGATACATCACTTTAGACTTTATCCTTTACTTTCCACCTATCTCTTATCTACTGCGGCCGTTCTTTCCGTCGATATTACTTATTTCCCTTTAAAAGTAACAGAAAATATTGATTGGACCCAAACCAACATTGGGTGGACTCAAATCAACAATGGGTGGCCCAGAACCCTCTCAGAATACAAATAAGAATTCAAATCGACACCCCTGTATATCGCGGACATTGGAAGTACGGCACTATTCTTCGGGTTGATTGTGTATACAAAGGTATCACTAATTGCTACATGTATATTGCACATATTATGTATATACTACCAGTGCAAAAGAACGCGGAAAGATGTAAAAAGTATCCGGAACCTCGTACCGACACAGCGCCGGCAGCTGCCGACGCGTCTGAGTTACTAGCAATTGAGACGCGCCAACGCCAGCTTAAAACCAGCAACGTTTTGCTGATTACCGGTGCCCATACCGGCTTTCAGTGTATTCAATGCAAGTTGGTAGTTTTCATTACCGACAGAGTACCGGTTAATGACGACTCGTACACAATGGCGCAGTGCGATTTAAAACATTAGCACCAAATGGAACAGCCGATTCTGCTATTAAGTGCAAAGGGCCAGTACCGTCGTATCAAAACGTTACTTGTTAAAGTTTCAGTATTTATACCAGGGACGGAGCCAAGGGGAGGGTGGCACGCGGGCCTCCCCCAGCCAAGCGGTCGACACTAGATATTTGGCAATTTTGCAGGAATGCGGAAAAGTGATCGTTCCATGCATGCTAATGCTGCTATCCCGTGCATGCTACAAAGACAAACATACGTGTTTTCTGTCGGGCCAGTTAGACAAAATTCGACATTTGTCCCCCCGTCACGAAGGAAAATCCTGGCGCACGTGCCTGACTCACACCGGCGCAGCCAGAGGAAGGACCAGGTTCAGGTCTCCTCCCTTAGGCCTGCATTTTTTAGTGAAACCCATTGCACATCGTTTCACAGCAGGCTGTTTCGTATGTTTTCACTTCTCAATGAGCCCCCGCCCCAAGAAAATCCTGGCTGCGCTCCTGCTGACTCATGTAGGGCTCCCGATGTGATTTAAACAGAACAGCTCATCGGTGTACATGACGTCAGGACGTGATCTATGCAAAACAGTCCCTCATAGTGTGCGTGGAGTCGTAGCGTGACACACACAGAACAGCCCTTCTGTGTATATCACGTCACGACGCGATTTACACAGAATGGTGCCTCTGTGTAAATCACGACAAATCTGAGTCGATTTACACTGAAGGCCGCTTCTGAGTAAATCTCGGGGGGACTCGGTATGCACACAATGGCGCCTCTATGTAAATCACGACAGATCTGAGTCGATTTACACAGGAGGTCCCTTCTGTGTCTATCACGTCGCGACTCCATCTGCACAGAGGGGCTGCTCTGTGTAGATCAATTCATGAGTCGATTTACACGCGTCCCCGCAGTGAAAACGTCAATAAGCTCGTGTGGGCTGTCTCTGACAGCCCAGACGAGCTTGTTGCTCAGCGATTATTCACAAAAAATCGAGGGATGCCAAATTTGGCAAGCCCCGGTCGGTGCGGGCAAAATAGCAAAAACTTGTGATGAAATCACTACCCGCAGACGGCCATCGGCGTCGGAGCAGGAAGGACCAGGGGACCAGCCCGCACACAGTTTTGGGAAATTCAACACCACCGCTATGATGAGAAACGCATTTGTCCCACTCCCCACCCAGCTTTTTCTGGATGCTCCTACGCTCCTGCTGGCAGTGCGCTCCTATATCATCAGTGAGTGTGCGTACAGTGCGTGAGACACACCAGCCGGACAATCGTCGAAGAGATCATTAATCATAAAAAGAAAAAGCAGAGGAGAAATGACCCCGCTCTGGACCACATCATTGTCCAGGGGGAAGGAATCCGAGAGGGTTCCGCTTTAAACTTGTAGTGTCCAGTCGCTGAGATAAGAATTTATAAAATGCATGAAGTGTCCACGAAAATCTATTTGATGAAGTTTTGTAAGAAGACCTGCTCGGTACAACATATTATAGTATATAGTATATAGTATAAGTAAGCTGAATTGGTCGGTAGGACTCAGGTACGTCTGGAGGTTTTCTGGGTTTTAAAAGAAAAACCACAAAAGCGTGCTTCCAAGTCGTGGAGATTCTATTCTGTGTCCACACACAGTCGAAGAAAGCCAGGAGTCTGCTTCTTTGGGTGTCGTCAAGCTGCTTGAGAAATTCATAATGAATGAGATCCAGACCAACCGATGTTGAACCTGATGAATTTATGGATGAATTCAGTTCGTGCAGAGAAACGAGTGTCGTGTGACTCTGTGTTGTTTCAATCGAGATCAAAGTCCAGGATATTGTTTGTCAAAAGACAGTCTTGAATACGAAAGCCTGGGTCATAGTTTGCGGACGACGACAGTTGGGGGTAAAATTGACCCAGGTAACTGGCCACTTCTTTTGGGTTATTTACCTGGATTACCTGGATTACTTGGATTTTTAGAACCAAAGACGACGCTGGAAGCTTTTTTGTGTATAAAACTACGAACAGTATCCAGTAATGTGTGCAAGGGTGTGGGGATGGTGAATTTATTCAGTAGGTGTAATCAACTGGATCCTTTAGTTTCTCGATATATATATATATAATCACTTCATTTTACTTGTAATAGATTCTGAAACATCAACATATGTTTGTCTTTTACTCCATTTACTAAAGTGCTTTTCATCACCCTTCGTCCAACCAACAGCCCATCGGGGTCAAGATTCAAAATGAACAAACATTGGCGACAGAAACGTGAGAAATTCCCAGCTACCATTTTTAACAAAGGTAGCTGGCGCAAGAGTCATGGAACAATCACTTTCCGAGGGGAAATACGTAACTCTCAACTTCGTTTGACTTAAACTGCAGGTAGTCCATTTCAACATTGCATTTTCAGCAGCACGAAACAGTATGACAATTTATTTCTCACAGCGTATTCTAGAAGCACAACCAACCAAAAATTTTCGGGGTCCTCGCCCAGTGGTGGGCTTCATGTATATCCGCTGGACAGCAGGTGCTCTCTAAGAGCTAGCAGGGACAGGAAGGTTCTACAGGCCGGTTTGATCTCCTTCCTGCCTGTAGATGGCTCCCTAGAGGCCATCAGGGAACCGTTATCGATCAGCAGGCGGCCCCTGCTGGCCTGTGGGGGACAGCAGGACAGCAGCCCCTGCTGGCCTCACAGGACAGCAGATGTTCTCTCCATAGGCCAGCAGGGACCTTTTGAAGACTGACAGGGATCCCATAGGCCGACAATGGATCCTACAGACCAGCAGGTGATCCCCGCAGGCTAATAGGGGGCCCAAAAGACCAGCAGCAGGGCCCCCTATAGACTGGCAGGTGGCCCCTGCAGGGAGGTAGGGGGCCCCTCCAGGCCGGGAGGCTGCCTTTCCAGGTTGGCAGGGGATCCCAAAGACTGGCAGGGAGCCCCTTTAAGGACGGCAGGCAGCCCATCCTGGCTGGCAGGGGACCCCAGGATAGCAGGGGAGGGCCCTTCAGACCAGTGGGGGATCCCCTATAGGCCCATAGAAACCCGCCTATTAGCTTGAATCCGTATATTTTAATTTTTGTCTTGTTATCTACCATTCTTAATGAGTTTAGGCGAAGGATTTGCTATTTACAGGACTAGTTTTTTCTGCTTTGGTGGCGGTCAGCTCTCTTCAAATATTTCTGCGGGGAGGGCCCTGGAATCCCTAGGACCCCGTAGCTGTGCCCATGATGCGTAACACTGTGTACTACTTTGGCATTTGACCCACATTTCACATGTCCAGTTCCTGACACATTTTGGGTGTCAAAAGAAGTCATGTTCACCTTTTCAGATTGATCTAAATGACTCTTTTCATGGCCAATGTCCATTAGATTTTATGTTTGACAGGCATCAAATCTCATACTATAATGGGTAGAATCCGTCTTCTACATTTTACATCTCACTGTGGCAGCTGCCTTATACAGCAAAGGTCAGACTGAAAACTGGTACACTGCGCTTAATTTGTGAGAAATGAACTGCCATTCTGGTTTTCTGATGCTGAAAATACAATGCTGAGATGTGCTACTTACAACTGCAGTCAAAAGAAATTGAAAGACACATTCTTCCCTTCAGAATGTATTGTATCCTCATTCCGACGTCACCTGCTAGCCATCAGACACTTCTGTAGGAATTTTGCATGTTTCGGTAATAAATGTCTGTTAACATGGAGTGATAAAAAGGAGCTTCAGCAGTTTGCAATCTATCTTATAGTGAGTTTTGGCTCCATTCTATCATCGCATCCAGCTGACAAGTGCCGTATCAGAAGCATGTAAAGTGTGTCTAGAAAACTGTTCAGTATCAAAGTTTAGTATTTGATCAAGACAGTCTGCTTCTGAAGTACAAAAATCATAATATACATATCAATGTGCATGTCAATAAGATATAAACTAAATAATCACTATACAAAGAAAAGAAAGATAAATATTTATATCTACGATCTCATTCGTCCCTTTCACAATTTCGTTGTGATTACTTGGGAAATGATGGCATTCTTTGGTACCATAAGGAAGAAAATTTAATATCCTTTACAGTGATGATAACTTTATAAAGAATGTTCTAAGTTCATTGTGCACAAATATTGACTCCAGCCACTGTTTCAAATCCAGATTAATAAGTGCTGAGCATACAGTCATGAAAGTCAGGATTATCATTTCCAGTACACCGTGATGTGAAAAGCAACACCATTAAAATAACAACTAAAACACCATTTCTGTATACCATTTTTAATTTAAATAAAATAAACACACATCCCCTGTTATTTTCAGAACAGCACTTCAAGGCTATAACAAGATGCAACTACGCAGGATGTGATCAACCAGTAATCTGGGGTTGTTGCCTCTTCACTGTTGGAATTACAGAGCCACTGCGTACTTTTACTTCATGTCGCTTACATTTTTTCTCCAACATACAGAAAGGCATGTGTATAAGACTCAATAAAACACAGTATCATTACAAATGAGTGCACAAATACAGTTCAAATATGCTTGCGATCCTGCAGCCTTTTACCGTCATCGCAGGACGGCAAACTTCTTGTTCTTGTAACACTAAAGCACGAAGCCACTCGGGTTCAAACAACGGTGAAACAGACTAACACAGATGGCGTCGTAGCACCGTCGCCGTGCCAGAAACGCGCACTTCAGTTTGGTGTTAGTTCGCAGTGTTTCTGAATTTGGCGGGGAATGTACACTATCCTTCAGACATGTCTACACTTCTTCCTTTGAACACCTGTAACTGACTCCTTAATCGAGTATAGGTTCTCAAGGTGAGACGTAAGATAGGTGTTCATTATGAGAAACGTGTAATGAAAATAGTTAATTCAACTAACGTTTCGACGAATACCTGAACATCTGATAAACATCATGAAAGAACGCCGTAGTAAAAGGTGTCTTCTTCATTACACCTCAGGTATGTGTGAAATTTTCGGAATGGCTGTGAAAGTTTTCAGTGTAGCCGCCTCCGCCCGACCGCCGCCTGCAGCCTGATGTTAGCTAAAATGGCCGCTACTGCGCGGCCCAATGGAGGTTGCAACGCTGGGAGTCATGATGAAGAACCCCTCCCATGGCCTCACAGCACCAGGAAAAGCTATTTTTTGTCCTTCTTTCGCCATTCCGTTAATATTTAGACAGACGTGCCACTTTTTACCGCTCTCCATTTAACATCCGCGAAAACCATACTGGGGTTATACACCGCGTGGGGTTAAAATTTAACAGAGGCTTTGGGGCTGGAACAGCTGCAAGGGTGGGGAGCGGGGGCCTTGACAGGCGATCTGACGTAGGCAGGATGGGTTAAATGGTAGACCGTAGGTAGGTATTGCTTTTGAACTAGGCAATTTTTTATGTCTGTGGCATTTCCTGTATTATCTTGGTTGATATCGAAATAACTCGGACAAAGGGTGATAGGATATGGCTTACCCTTACAATAAACTAGACTGAGACGTATCGAAATTCGTCTGGGAAGTGAAACAAGTAGACGAAAGACATGGCTGATTTGAACAGTTAACTATGTTTCTCCAGAATTCATTATGTATGCGACATTTACTGAACATTTTTTTATCAGCCTAAATGTTTAGCAATGTAGGTTTATTGGGAAATGGATGAAACTTGCTTGGCACAGTGTTCATTGTGGACTATACGATTCAGCGCACAATCAGTCCTATACGTTTGCATCGGATGGAAGTAGACGGGATTGTTTATTCTTTTTTAGCTCAGTTTGTTAATTTACAGTGGCAGTGGGTACTGATGTCCAAGGCCTTAAACACATGCCTGATGTCTGTTTGAGACTATCATGTATGTGGTGTGCACTAATCTAGTGACTAATATTTTTCTCTAACCCTCCAAGGACAAGAACATGACTGATACTTTTGCAGATGACTATTGACGGGGACATGGATGATGCTGGTTTCCTAACTTTTATTTGTCTGCACTTTCGCTGGGTTGCCAGATCATATTCAATTGATTTCATTCGTCACGCATGGCAGACGCTGTGCTAAGTTTCCAAGGCTAGTGAGTTGGTGCAAAAGTGTGGTAGTCTCGGAGAATTACTCCTGAAAGGTCATCCGAATGTGATGTGTGTTACGAAGGTATGCTCGGTACATAATACCCAGGTGGAGAAGTACATCATTGCTGGGCAGGTTCAGCCTTCAGATTAAAAAAGGCAGCTGTAGAAAAGGGTCGAGTAGCGATACCAAGACCTTATGGCTTAGCTGACCGATCCTTTTCGTATTGTCAGGTACGTCATACAGATGCATGGGCTGTGACTATTCCAGGCGCTATTTAGAGTAGTTTTTCGAACATCGGTTAATGGCAAAATTTTCGTGACTTTGATCATGGGCGGGTGGGCACGAGTAAAAATCCCAGAATCCACGAGTAGCGGGTGAGTCAAATTTCTGGATGGTCAATAGTGGGTGAGCATGGATAAAAAAATGCCACCCGTGAAGGCCTCTTCTAGCGTCCACCGAAAGTCTAACTTGTTTCGGGATGACGCGCGGTAGGAGCTTTGATGCGCGCCACGTTGAGCCGAGCCCAGACGAGTACTGCGGCGCCGCCGTAGCCGCGGCTGTCCTGTCGGTCAGCAGGCAGCAGCCGACAGTCGTGCGTCACCAGGAGACGGGTCCGGGTAGTCGGTTTGAGCCAGGTCTCGTTGAACGTGAACGGGTCGTATTGGAACTTGCCCAGTCCTTGAGTGAGATCCAGGATCTTCGGCTCGAAGCTCTGAAAGTTCAGATGGCCGATGAGAAGGTCCGGAGTCGGGGGGGGGGGGGGCGACGAATTTCGTTACCAGAGGAGGGCATGAGGTCGAAATTGGGAGGGGGAAGGCAACTAAGGACCAGTGGAAGATTAGCCAACGTGCGTCACAGCCGATAACAAAGTCACTCCTCAGAAATGCATCCTTCCTTCTTACGCCTGCTTCGCATGTCATCCCGCGTCACTCACAGCCAATATGCATGACCAAAATTAATCGCCCTGTACATAGTTTGTATATAGTTTGCGTAGGCTGTCAGCGGGTCCGAAAATGTTTCAGTGAAACCGAGCTGCACGGCAGGCGCCGATTGCCGCAGCACCGACACGCGCAGTGGCTCTCCCGTGTGCAGCCGTTCACGTCGAGCGCTGGCCGACGAGCACCAAGAAACGCAGCAGGCCGCATTACCTGCAAATTCACAAAAACCGACCACGCCGCAGCCGTGCTAGATAAGTATAAAGTAACTTAAAATACTAAAAAATAATTAATTTTATGCTCGCCCGGCACCGACTGCGGCGTGGGATTGACACCCCACTCCGAGGTTTTATTGGGATTGCAGGGAATAAACTGAATTATTGGGAACGAATAAACGCAGAATCATTAACCCGTCCCCAACTGGGAGGGGGCAATGACTACCCCCCTGAAGTTTCTCTGGGATTGCGAGAGAACCAACAAACGCGGAGTCACGAAACTTTGTGTACCTTTTGCTCCATCAATTTTACATCTCGCGTCAAAATTTTGACCTCAGGTCAGGTCCGGTGCCTGACCTAAGTCAGGTCAAACGGACCTATGTCCAAAAAAGTTTGGCGCCCTGTAACTTTTTTTGCAAAACAAGATATCTCAATAATACTTTCAGGGATTAGTGAACGTGACAGATGCAACAAATTTGTCATCTCAGATTTCTCGGAATTTTCCGGGTCATTCACCTAAGGTCAAGCCCATTTTTAAAACATGTCGTCGTTTTTTTCGGAAACTGACGGGATATTTCATAACATTCTTAGTGTGGAGTCAAGCAGACATGTAGTTGGGCAAAGTATCAATGACTTCCAGCCATTGACCCGAGGTCAGGTCACGAATAACTGTAGAGAGCCAAAATGTACCACCGTCAAAATTGACGATGAATTACTCAGAATGGGTAAAAAATGGCAGAACTAGCTTGCACAGACGTAAGTAATACCAGCAACCTCAAAAAGTTTGAAAAAGTAGCATATTATGAAAATAAACAGGCTCTCGCGAATAAAGCTCCGCCAACTTTGTAGGTTGGTAACTAATGACTTTTTCCAAAATTTAACCATGAGAAACCATCACAAGACCCACAAAGATTAATAAAATTGACAAAGATCGTTTTTTTTCGCGAAAATAAAAAACGCTAAAATTAGTTCCCGTCAATTTGGTACCGCATACGTCAGAGGCGCACACCGACAGCTGCCGCGAGAATTGCCGTGTCTTTAACTCAACGTTTCGGCGTACATATTGAACAAATCTGGGGAAATTAGACTGTATCGCCATCCGCGGACCTTTACTTGTGCGCTGGTACCTTTACCTATGCGTTATTAGTCACAGCCCTTGAGATTCAGGCCATTTCTCGGTCTCATGCAGTCGGCTATGAGAAAACATATATAGGGCGTAAATTGATTACATATTATCTAAAACTAAAAATGAGACCAGTTTCGAGCTCTACTCGTCAGAAGCTTTCCAACGGTATGCTTATTTTTATCGTGCGGCCAATCGTTCGTAAGTTAGAGGGGAGCAGCCAACTGCCCCCCCCCCCCGCAGTCGCCCATGTTCGAAACGGACCGACGGTCGTGCGCGGTTAAATTCTGTATACTTGTTAATTAATTATTTTTTCAGCTTATGCTCGTTGCTTTGACCTCAAGTCAGACCAGGTCCGTGATTTAAGTCAAATGAAGTGGACTTCCTTCCAAAAAAGTTTATTCTCATAATTTTTCAAGGGAAAAAACAAGAAATGGAACGAAAACATTTTAGGATTGGGCATTTCAACAGGCGCAACAAATCTACCATCTCCGGTTTTTCGCAACTTTCCGGGTCATTGACCTATGATCAAGCCCATTTTCGCCACATCTTGTTGTTTCCGGAAATTGACGATTTTTGCCATTTTTGGGTATCAGGTGGCGGAGATTTTCAGTGATCAGTATTTGGTTGTCGTCTGCACTGTCCGATGTCACTGTCTGTTTCAATGTGGAAAGAACATTGGCTGGCGGCCGCCACATTTAGTTGATTCATTTTTATGGGTCAATACCTGCCAAGAGACTGTTAATTATTGAGTTAACCGAGGCGTGGCCCGGTCAAGCAACAAGTTAGATTGGTTTAGATTTTGTCGCATTTCCTGTCCTCAGTATCCGTTTTCGCTTTCGTGCAAGAATGCCAAGATGCATGTTTCATGCTATGCATGGCGCAGGTCCTCCGAGAAACAGACTGTTACGGTCGTGTGTTGACGGGGCGGGCGCGTTGCCAGGCGCCCAGCGCCGGGTGCGACACGGCGTCCGGCCGCCCTGTCTGGCGTCACTCCGGCCTGAGGTCCAGCACGCTCCGCCGGCCGGCCGGTCCGCCGCCCGGTCTCCGTCTGGTCTGAGCTGACCTCCCTGAGGCAGGGTGGCAGTCATGTTCAGCCGCGCCGCTGCTCTGCTCGGGCCGGCCGTCGTGCTGCTCCAGCTGATGGACGTCGCCGCCTCCAAGTACGCCAGCGGCACCCGCCGGACCGGCAAGAAGCTGGTGAACCTGACTCCGCTGGAAGAACATCACGTGCAGAGCGTGGGCCAATGTCTGGTGCTATGTGACCGCCTGTCCAGCTGTCGTGCGCTCAACTTCGGGCAGCTGTCGGCCGGGGTCAGCTGCCAGCTGTTCGATCAGGCCGCGTGCGACGGCCACCAGCTGGAGGCGGACCCGGCCGTGGACTACTACGACGTCACGGAGCAGCCGCCGCGGCGGACGGAGCTGCAGATGCCGTTCTGGGACGACGCCACCTGCACTCGGGACGGCTACTGCGCCGCCAGCTGCGCCGCACAGGCCACCGGCGAATTCTGCGTGGCCGACAAGCACTGCGCCGGCCCGGCTCTGCGGCCGGCGGGCGCGTTCGCATGCGTGAACGGCACCTGCCAGCCAGCAGAGGGCTTCTGGGAGGTGCGCCCCGGCCTGGCGCTGCCCAAGAGCGAGACCTGGCGGATGGGCAAATTCTGGTGGACCTTCAAGAGGCTGGCGCCGGGCCTGTGCTCGCTGGACATCGATCTGAGAAGGGGCTCCGGATCCCGCGCCTGGATGTCTGCCAACCACATCGACGAGCAAGTCGCGACCCAACTGGTTTTCATTGTTGATGCGGATACCGTCGACTTGTACTACTACGACGCGGACGGCAGCAATATCCAGCTGCTGACAGACGCCGCCGCGCCGGGCATGACGGTCGAGGACGAGTACAGCCGGCTGCGGATCTCCTGGTGCGGCGGCGCCATGGCCATCGGCCCGGAGGACAACCCGACACTGGTCAGCGCGCAGGCGTCCGTCACGCAGCCGATCAACTACTTCATGTTTGGCAGTGAGGCTGCGGGTGGACTCGGGCGCGGCCGACCGCTGGCTGTTCGAGACGGCCGGTGTTGGAACCGACCCCGTGTTCGAGGTTGGGCACGAATCTAACCTCATGCGACCAATATCTCCTACCGTTGACGTCACCGTCAAATACGACTGCATTGCGGCAACGGATTGCAACACCATTCTGAAAGGGCCGGGAGCTGAACGGCTGTCTATCTGCATCGGCTGCTGGAGAAACACCGAGAGTGCGCTCGTCTATACGCATCAGAACGGCAGCTGGGAAGACCATTTGATTTTTGAGACGGGTCCGGTGCTCAGCGACACCACCTTCAACACGTTCGAGGTGCGCTACAACAACGGCTCCGTCACTGCCTACAGGAACGGCAGCAGAGAGCCATTCTACGCCGTTCAGGCGACGCGCCTCATGCCGAGCATCACCCACATCGGCATCGGAGGCTGCTGCAGCAGGAAGTCGATCCGCGTGGCCCGCTACGACGACCGATGGCGCACCGACTCCTGGGTCACGGACGGCACCGGCTTCAGCAACATGGCGGAGCCGGGGCCGTGAGTCCGGACCTCAGCAGGTCTCCAGCCGTCCGGCAAACAAGACCAGAAACAAGTGGCGTTGTTTTGTCTCAGTCTAACAGATTCATAGTTCGCTGTTCGCTGTTTTTAGTGCTCCAGAGAGTTCATGAACTGTTCACCGAAGATACTTTTGTTTCCGACCAATCCACGTTGTGGTGAATCCACGAAGTGTTTTGCTTCTGGCCAGAAACTTCTTATCCTGGCCAACGAATCTCATATACTGACGAGCGAAAAGCTGCGCGAAGTTACCATGTGTTTTTGTAGGTGCATTACAATACCTATCTCACATTGCCACAATGGCAATACTGATCTCAGCAAAAAAGCAAAAAAAGATAGGCATCTGCTTGTAAAAGGGGCCTCTTTCGTTACATTATAAAACATGATAAGGCATTACATATATAGGTTACATACATATACATACATATACATATACATACACATTAAATCTATTACATACTTTACATGCATTTCATTAGTTATACTTTTGTAAGTTCGGAGTTTTCGCCTGATTTTCAAGATAGGTCAGGATGGAAGCAAGTGGAGCAATGTTTAATCCTGCCTTCACGGTATCATTATCCTGAGTTTGTGATGAAAGTGGGTAGTCTGGGAACGCATGTGTATAGGGTGGATAAAGGCTTCGGACTATTCAGTCGCCAATTTCTTTTAGTGTCGGACGACATTGCAACTATAGCAGAGAAAGGCTTCATGGACTGGCATTCATTTAATAGCATGCCACTCACTAAAGCATGAAATGGAGGCAAATTTTCCTCCATTCCCACAACGCCTTCTGTTCTTTGTACTGTGTAGCTCTTAGCAAACTATGTCCAACATTTAAGAGAAAAAACGTACGTAGCAAATAACGCGGCATCGCGAAAAGAGCACAACAAAGAGGCGTTAGCTCGGGCCAGACACGCACTGTCGTGCTGTACCTAAATGACCGGAGGTGTTACTGCGATCAGCATCCAATCCCGTGCCTGCTTACCCCCTACACAGGACATTTTAACATGACTGGCGACGCTGGAACGATGAGGAAAGCAAGTGGCGCTCCTCTGGATCTCGGGCCACGTGGAGATATGGGACGATGAACGGGCTGATGGAGCCGCGAGGCGTGCGTCACGAGTGCGTGTTTCACAACGAATGTCATTGCCTGCCAAGGACTTACAGCCAGTGTTCTCGTCGTGCACTTGTAGCAGCGTGATTGGGACACGCTCGGTCCGAACAAGCTTAAAGCCATCAAGCCCCGCCGAGGAACCTGGGCCTCAAGTTCACGACGGAACCGGCGAGAGAATGTTGTTCTGTCCCGTTTGCGCCAAGGCCACACGCACGCAAAGCATCAGGATCTTCTGAGGGTGAACAGGGAAAGAGAGGGGGAGAGAGAGAACTATGCCCGCGTAGCAGCGAGCTTTTCACTGTGCACCATGTGCTAATCATGTGCAATGGTTTGACTTCGGAGCGTTTGCGTCGTTCTGGGTGCAGTGCGGCACCTTACACTCGGTTGGATTCTGTTTGGAGACGACTCTCGTTTGAAAGAGACGGGATAGCTGTTCCGGCTTCTGTCGGATATCGGCGTTTTGCAGCGTATACACCTCACTAGTCACCTGTGTTATCTTTGTGTATGCTCTTGTAGCTAGCATTTCCGTCTTGACATGACTGTTATGTTACGCCGTTAGAATATATTATTCGTCGCCATTTTTGTTGATGGAGCCACCCAAACAAGTTATGGGCGCCGTATGACCACGAAGTCGGTGCGCCCCTAAACCCCAGTAATAAATCAATCTCTGACATAATTCAAGCGGATGTTTTGAACCACTGCTGGGGGCTCCCCTCCAATGAACAGTGCGTACTTTCACGGCAGCACGGACAGAATCAAAGTGAAAGTAGAGCGGATCGCTCCAGGCGAATGGCGAAAGGGTGTTGACAGTGGTAACGTAATGGTTTCAAAGTTGGCTCGTCATTTTCGGTTGCGGACCCATGAGACCGCGGAGCGTTGGCTGCGGATAGTCAGCCAAGTTTTTCAGAACGTGGCTACTGCAGCGGGCGTTTCATTCATGACGATTTCATTTGTTTTTTCGACGATTTTTTCTTCATTCAGGCGATCATAAGGGCGATTCATTCATGACGCGACCAGTGAAACTGGTTTTGAAGCGCGGTCCTGATGTCAGTCTTAATGCTCCAAAGCTGGGTAAATCTTCACTTACTATTTTTGCCATGAGTTGCATGAAACGTAAGCAATACTTTGTTATTCAAGCAAGCCAGTGTTTAGGAGGTGCTGGGCTTTCGTGGTAAACAGCCATATGTTATGGAAGTTATGTTCCATTTTAAGTGCTGCATGTGTGTATCTTTTTGTGAGCATGTGTTTTTCATTTCTAGCGAACAGCCATCGTGTGGCGGTCACATGGGCGTCACATGGGCGTCGGCCCTCCTGCGTTACAGAGTTACGAGGAAACCAATATGAAACAAATGACAAATACAAATAAAAAATCGAATAAAGTACATGCAAATGGAATAAACCGCGAAATTCAATTACGTTTGATTCATTTCAGAAAGGCTGTGACTAGCATTGCACTAATACTTAAGAGCTGGAATTAAAGTTCATCAAGTAGGATTTGCTGCATGGGTTAAAAATGTACAAGGAGTGCAGTGTTTAAGTTTCGGGCCACACCACATTTTAAGTGCAGAGGTACACTCATTCTGAGACTTGGTGATGTTGCTTTTGTATGTAAGCTATGGAATGCCATAGTTCCGAGAATAAAAGCGAATTGCCTGACTCGACTTTCCCTAGTGGTCATGTGGCAAGTGGCCAGTGAGGGTCACTGGGGGAGCGGGGGTGTCGAGTCATTGTACGGCATGAAACGAATCCCTCCGAGGTCCTGTCTGGCGAAAAAGCCGGAAGCAAAACTAGCCGGTGAGCTGGCATTGCACCACTGGGTGACGGGTTCAAGGTACAAGCAACGAGCTCTGCTTAGCATGTACTCCGAGCCCAAAGCCACGTATGCAGACCATTCGGGTAAGATTTATAAAAAGTGGCTACTAGCAGCTACCTGTAGCTGTTTTTCTGTATCCACTTTGTACGTGTTTGACGGAGGGTATTTTGAAATTTCCAAAAAGAAAATGCTGTGAAGCATGAAATGAAAGCATGAATGAAATCCGTCAGGTGAAAACTGAAATAATTGCAATTAATTGTACACATTCTTCTATTCTGTTTCATCCGGTAGGCACAGCATGCGCATGCCGTACAAGTGCATTACATCACATTACCACAGAGAAAGGTTTAAAAACAGGAAGACTAATACAAGAAAAAATTGTGCATTGAAAGATAGCCCGCTATGTCAGCGCCCTGCGGCATGAAGTCCATCGCATGAAGTCTGAGCAGGCGGCCCGGAACCCGTCGAGAGCGGATCACGGAAACAAATTAGGCACACGGTGACGGCATGTTACGAACATGCCGTCGCTGGGCCTGCTCCCTACAGTGGGAGGTCAGGCCGCATATCGATCAGGGGTAGTTATCCCCTCGCGATACGCGGCGGAAAGGTGGCAATACTGCTCAGCCACACCGCGCCCCAACATCGCGCTCATCCGGCGGGCGTAAATCAGGTGATGCCACCACGACACGCCATGGCGTCCAGGAAAACCCGACGACGCCGGCGCACAGCGCCGACTCCACAGACGCCAGGACACCAGCGCTGACCCCGCAAACAGTCCGGCAGAACACCCAACACACCGGCGCTGACCCCGCAAACAGCCCGGCAGAACACCCAACACACCGGCGCTGACCCCGCAAACAGCTCGGCAGAACACAGCCGAGCACCAATGGACGGCGGGCCCGCCCCAGTGCGGCACCCCGACCCCAGCCCGACGTACGCAGCGAACCCGACGCAGTGGCGGGCAAACACGCACCGCGCGGGTCAAACGGGGGGCATACGGCCAGACCAGCACAGCAAGGGCACCGCACCCCTTCAATGAAGCCGGCACGCATCGCCAATCAGGCGCGACGAGGACGCGCCGCCCCCCACAGAGTACGAGGCCGCAGTGAGCTAGGCCGCGCCGCCAGCGGCCGAGCGAGAGCAGAAAACGGAGTCCCCGAGCGGCTGCTCTGCCGCACGGGCGCCGACACGAGCCAGTCCGCGGTCCGACGGAGCAGAGGCGGAGGCGACCAACAGGTGGCAGCACCCGTCCGGCAGCAGCTGAGTGAGAAGGCCGCAGCTGGCTGACGGCGCAGCGACGGAGGCGGCCGACAGGTGGCGGCTGACAGGTGGCAGTCGAGTTGCAGTGGAGCGTTAGACCGCAAATGGACCGCAGTCAGCCGTCAGGCAGACCACAGCAGACTGAACCCAGTCGCCGGATATCACTGCATGAGCAGAGCGCGATGAGCACACGATCCCGGGAGTCCGGACAGTCATTTGAATGACGGATGAGCCGAAGACGCTACCGAAAAATCGAGGGAGAGAACGTGGTAATGTGATGAGGATTACAGAAGACGATTTTTAGGAGGCAGTAGAAAAGAGCCCGATGCAGCACCCCGGATCCACCAGCGGGACACTAGGACACTAGAAGACTTAACCCGGCACCGCCTGACGTGTTTTTGTATCCGCGACTGCCTCGGGGTGTCTACTAGAGCACCTCTTTTATCTCAGGAGCTAACCGTCGGATCTGAACCGCTCTATCACCATTCGATGGCCCTGCGTCTTGTGATTCAGAAAATGTTATATTAGCCCTGGTCACGTGACTGGTGACGTTAGAGATCACGTAAAACGCATAACACGACGTCAGAAAAACTGACAGGATCGTACACCATATCATCAATTATGATGGTTTTAGAGCCTTCAAGTGGGTATCAAACGAAAGGTCACGATTTTCTGCATCAGAAGCATGCAAATATGCTAGAAAATGTCGGGCCAAGGTCAGCCTAGGTCAGGTGGAATATTGGTCTTACTTTGCATGCAAAGATCGATAATAACTCGCAGCCGTTTACAGGGGCGTCAATTTCTGTAAATGACTGGGTGGGCCGAGCCGAGGGGTTCGACAACCTGGCATCCCCCACATGTGGGTTTCTTAACGGATTTAGCCCACTTTATTTTGATCAATGGAAATTTGTAAGTTTTTAATCACTATTTTTCGAATAAAAAATTTGATATACCTACCTACCTACATACATACAGAAGAATTGTATTAAATCTAGTGAACAAGTTACAGAAAAATCATTAATAGCCATCCATTTTTTCATTGAATGTCCTTTGATCTAAAAAGCTACCCCTTCTTAAGGAAATGCCTATTTCTCGAAATGTCATCAAAATTTCTGATCCTAGCTGCGACGTGTCTTTTCCACTTTTCAGCACCTGTTATAAACAAACTGAATTTCCAGTAACTGGTTGGCGCGAAAGCGACTAGGGAAAGTCGAATATCCCTGGCGTTTCGAGCATGGTTTTGTGGATCTAGTTGAAATGTTATACCAAAGACTTCGGCTAGCCTGGTGCAAAGAAACTGGTCCATTTCTCTGATTAGATCTCAAGTGATGAGGTCAGTAAATTTTTGAAGGTAATATTTTTAAAGCGTAGACGTGTGTGTGCAAGATAACTGGCGAGGTCGATAATACGCACGGTTTTCTTTTGCAGCACCGTTGATTTTGCGAACTTCGATGGGTAAGTGCTACCCCAACACAGAAAGTCAGATGTGGGAAAATCAAAGCATTGTGTAGTTGGAGAAGATGATAAGAGGCAAGTATATGCATACGTCTTCAGATAGTGCCAATGTTGCGTGAAACGTGCTCTCAATGGATCTTATTTGAGAGCTCCACTTAAGGTCCTCGTCTATTACTGCTCCTAGATATCTGGAATTTTTTTGCATTGATTATTGTTGATGATGACACGGAAGTATCGTGATGGTTTCTGTTGGAAAATTCGTAGTTCGGTTGGTAGTCTGACCTAGATGCACCAATAGTGAATCTGTTTCACGTGAGCCGGGTCATATGACTGGGTCAGCTTTCATTGATGGATGGCTGGAGATATCGGATGCTTGGGGCTCTGAATACTAGGGCCACGTCGTCCGCGGAAAGGAAGGACTTGGGGGTATTCGAGCTATGGTGAATGTCATTTATGTGAATTTGGGATAACAGTGTTCTAAGAACAGACCTTTGGGGAACACTAAGTGGCACATTTAAGGGATTGTTAATAATTTTTGAACCATTTGTTGGATATTTCAACGTATAACCTGAAGCAATTTAGGGAGGTACCATAAAGATATTTAAACTATACTTTTTCGCACATGGGAAAGAATCTGATGATAAATCGAAACAAATGTAACTATTTATCTACCTTTCTAACACCAAGGTAGATAGAGGAACAAATGTTATGGCTGTAGAGCGCAGCAGTGATTTCACCATACAAATAGGAGATGGGCATGGCGATGCTTTGATTTCGACGAAAATCATACTGATTTTCGAATATCAGGTTTTCAGCAGACAAGAAAGAGAGCAGCTGACAGTATACAGCCCGCTCCAGCATCTTAGAGAAAAATGGTAGATGAGATATATGTCTATAATTGGCGAGGGAGATATGATTACCGGACTTGAACAGAGGGACAACGACCGCTAAATCAAATCTGGTAGCAAAATGCCTTGGGTGGGACATAAATTGACTAGTTGAACAATATGAGGGGCTATAGTGGATGACAGGAGTTTGAGTAGCTTTGAACAAACACGATCGGAAGTTGCGCCAGTGTTGTTTAAATTTTGAATAATTACGTCCATTGTCAATGCACTGGTATGGGCAAATCTGAAATGTCGGGCCGGGTTTACGTTCTCTCAGTACGACAAAGGATTTGGCGCAGAGGGTGGAAGCTTCGCATCAAGTTCTGAGGCGACAGTCGAAAACAAATCGTTAAATGTATTGGCTATTTCTGTTGATTGATATTCTCCCAAGTTGGGCAGATTTTTGACCTAGCTCTTTTTCGTTAAGGCCAAGATAGCTGCACGATACGGCAGTGACGTTTGTAGCTCATGATTAATGATGAAATGGGCGACCACTATGTTTGTTTTGTTCCAGATTTCCAACGTCCTGAAATTTGTGACTCTGAAAATAACTGCTTTGACAGCTGTGTGCTGCCATCTCTAATCTGTTGTACGCGGGATGGAATGAAGGGGAACTAATTTAAGCATTCTTTTATTTTGGTGACACACGCCTTGCCAAGTGTTGTTTCTTCATACAAGTGGTTCTTGTGATGGTTTTCCGCCCTTAAATTTTGAAACAGCTCAGTAGTTATCAGTCTACGACATTGGCAGAGCTTTATTCGCAGAAGCTTGTTTATTGTCAATAAATCCAACTTTCTGAGTTTTTGAACTTCTTGGTATTATATGGAACCGTTAGAGCCAGTTCTGTCGTTTTCTTTGCGTTCCAAGCCATTCGCTGCTGAATTTCAAGAAGCGCACTTAAGCTTAAAACAGTTATTCTTACGTCTGCATCAATCCACACTCAAAATGTTTGGAAGAAATCCGTCAGTTTCCGAAAAAAGCGATGACATGCCTTGAAAATGAACTTGACCTTACATCAATGACCCGAAAGTTTCGAGGAAAATCAGATACCAGATTCGTTGCATTTATCAGGATCTGTAATCTCTGAAAATTTTATCGTGATTTCTTGTTTTTCGAAAAAGGTGCAGGACTTTTCCTGGACATAAGCCCACTTGACCTGACCTATGCCAGATATCTGACTTGGCCTGAGGTAAAAACTTTGGCACAGGATGTAAAAGTGATCAAACGAAAGATACGCAAAATTTCGTGGCTCTGCGTTCCTTCGTTCTTTGTTCCTTCGTTCGTAAACAAATTTCAGGGGACTGGCGGTCACCCCCCAGTCGCAGCCGGTGTAAAAATCATGCTATTTGGTTTACTGGGACGTGCATGCATTTAATCATGTTGTAGCCTCGAACTGATTTTTTGGTGTAATGCGATTACCTGTTATTGCAACTTGTAGCACGGCCTTGTCTAAGGAATATTGATTGGGGTCAGGTCTTCCAACCTGATACTCCAGTACTACCAGCCTACCAACTACTTTGGTGTAACGATGAAATCACGGAAAACCCGCCTATATGCTAATGCAGTCCCTATGAATGATTTTTTATTTTTTTTGGAATGTTTAGCTGCGCAGAACTGGCCTTTTTCAAATCATGCATTTTCTCCTTGCAGCCGATCATTTTCTCCCCACGGTTGACCTTCTCATAAACAATCACCTCGTTTAAACCACACCAGCTCTATGTTGCGACCCCCGCCAGTTCAGAAATGGCCTTGCACTTTGCCCAAGTATCCTTATTGACTTTTAGATGACGTAATCGGGTCATATATGTACCAAGAAAAACGTTTTTGTAGAAGCGGAGCCGAGTCCGTTGAATCATGTCGTTAATGCACAGTTCGGAAGACAAACGTCGACTAGATAGCACAGTGCTCTTATAAAATGCATATGATAACCGCATGCAGCATGAAGCAAATGGTATCGCACAATAACATCATTTGACGTGATTTGGCAAAACCGGCCCCAGTAAGCATGCATGACTTTATCGGCTTTTGTTTTACCACGCCTTTTTGATGCAGTATTGTAGCCACGAAGATATCTTCCGCAAAAGTCGGAGGGATTCCCCAGTCTGGCTAAGCCAATGACACATGGCACTACGTTGCTGCCGTGCTTAACTGCCTGCGTTCCTTAGGACGCTAAGAACACCTGAATGATTCATAGGTGCAATTTTAGATATTCTGGTGGCATTCCTACGGTATGGGTTCATACAGTCTTTCTTTGCTTCATTCTATGAGCTCTGTGACCTGTACAGTGTGAAGCGACCTTGTTTTGAACACGGGCTGAGAATTCCCGGACAGGATCGTCACCGACACTCCTCCAATAGGTAACAAGCAGCCCACTACCTTTCCTATGGTTAACTGCATTCTTCGGCAGGTATCGAGACGACATTGTGCTCCTATGGGTATTCCTAGCTTCTCAAGTCACAAGCGTCTGCGCAATATCTGAGTGGTTACGATGGTAGAGGCGATTTCATGGAGACAGTGATTTCTTGAAATGATGATATTGTGAGATGCAAAAGGATACGAAACACTGCTACTTGCAAGTAGAAAACTGTAGACACATACATGTTGCGTCAAGACCAATGAATTTGCATATGAAGCATTAGAACAATTGCAATAAAAATTCACAATGGTAAGGATAAGACATTGAACGAACCAACGGTACTTGGCAAGGAAAAGGCTGTAGACGACCACACTCCGCGTCATGACCAATAAAATGAATTATGCAATATTAGAACAATGACAGGAAAAATCAGCAATGGTTGGGATAAGACACCATGGAAATTAATCACATTTCTTTGATGTCGCATGTCCTTAATATGAACATTTTACCACGCATCATTGGTTTCTAGCCTGCGTTTGTCTTCGGAACTAGGCACGACACAGATACCCCACAAAATGCCGTGTGATGGGATATCGAATGCAAAAATACTGAAAACAAAACGTCAAAAACAAAATATCGAGCGGAATATATGTCGACAGACGTGGGTGTGAAACGAAAAAAAACATTGAACGACAGGATGACAAATGGAAAATAAATACACTAATGACAATATCTATCGAAAAGGAAAAATATTGCGGTAGGAAATGTTGGATGACCAAATGACCGACGCCAGAAATAGAACTGTAAAGGCGAAATATCATGTGGTTATACTTTGTATCATCGTGTCAGGGACGTATCAGGGACGGATATCCCGACATAGGCGGGTATATACAGGCCAGTTTTCGCATTACAAAACATGGAATTTGACAGCGTGTAAAATATCTCAAAGGGTGAAGATTATGACCCGACATGAAAGGCATAGTGAGGTGGTCAAGAGTTCCGTCTGTCAAGGTAACGGACGGAATTCAAGTTTCAGTTGTTCGAAATTTTCCATTTCTTTCTTCCTGAGTTGTGACTGTTGCTGGAAAATGCGGTAATCAGCGCGGGCCGTCGCCAGAGATCGGCGATATGTTCTACGATCATTTTCTCGGAAATGTTGGGGAAAGATTTTCTAGCCCGCTGTCATGCGTTGCTAGTAGGTGGAAGACCCCTCGCAACATTATTCACAGTGCACCCAAAAAAGACCACTAGTAAAAGAGGATGAGCAATTTGTCGATGCCGAGGACTCAACCGTCCACACTATATGATGTAAAATGCCAGTATTTTTGCATCCACGCCATCAGATCTAGTGATGCAATCAGGATCTTTGTCTGGTCGGTTCAGTTCGGATGTAGAATCTCGGGAAGACTCCGGCTAAGTGTGACGGCGGAGTGCTTAATCAGTACTCACTACAACAACAACTTCCTCATGCCGTATTTTCCGCTAAACTTATGCTGTTTGCCTTCCTGTCATGACGGTTTTCTTTAACGTTAAATAAGTCGATAGAAAAGGCCCGGGGGATACCAGAATTTTGTTGGAATTCCCAGTAATTCAAAAGACCAATGTAATAGCGGCCTTTCCCTCTCCGGTGTACTGTCTCACGTGAAAGGATTGTTTACGGTGAAAGGTTGCTATTTTGCCGGGGACGACCTTCGCAGGGACAGTCTCGGGGCCGCGGGACCCACGTGTGCCCATATAAACGACAACAGGCTCGGGAACGTCGCAAAGATTTTCGAATCACCTCGGCCGACGCCATCGCCACAGGTAAGTGTTCTGCGCCGAATCGATAGAGCATGGACGGCACTGGGCCATGTTCAAGTCATGTCGCGTTTTCGGACTCGTATAGTAGCGTTGTCGTTGATGTATTCATGTAACGTTTTGTCATTGTTGAGCCTTCGACGAGCATCTCTTTCTTTCTTGCAGCCGACATGAAGAGCCTTCTTCTGATGTTCTGCGCGTTCGGCGTTGCCTTCGCCCTGCCCATGAACAAGACAGAGACTCAAGACATGTCCGATATGTCAGAAGAGGTCGAGAACGTGCAGATGGAGATTTCGGAAGAGGACCAGGTCGTGGACATGCCGGCTGACGCCGATGAAATTCTCCCAGTAGATTTACATGACAGCAGCGCATCTGGGGACGCCAAAGTTGACGGAGAGCTGGAGCACATCGAGGGAAGCGGATTCTCGTCGTCATTCAGCTCAGAGGCCCACGTAAGACCAAGCCAGTCGTACCGTCCAAAACTTTGGATCTGGCGATGACAGTAAAACGTTACTGACCGGATTTTTGTGTTCGGTTTGGTTTGCTGGCTCATTAGAAGCTTAATTAAGAGCTTGCACGAGTGCCTACATCATGTGTTTGGTACTCCGGCCTACATACGCACATATTGATTCTTCGGTGCATCAGACGTTTCCATGAATGTCTGTTAGTGTCATTGCGAATTCCGTGTGGATGATGTAACCGTGACTTTTTTAGGGCGCCGTCGCCGGACATGCCCAGAGCGTCAATTCATCGTCGGTAGACATCGCTACATTCGAGGAGGAGAACAACACGATCCAGGTGGCTTCCGTCGAAACGGAGTCGGAGCAAGCCAGTGTCGAATGATGGCTGGGGATGCATTCAGCTGGGACGCACACCACACTGACGGACAGTGAAAGGTTGCATTATGTGATTGTGGCGTAGCAGTTGATTTGTGTCGTCTCAAAATAATAAACGATTGCACGGTGAGAAGTGTGTACTTCACGGAAATCACTGACAAGCGGTACCAGTACCACTAAACAAAACCGGCAAGTAATACTGAGAACGTAAGATATTGGCAAAAGGCAGCCAACATGTCACTCGGCCAAAGATCACCCGCACGTCCGAGAAAAACCACCCACGAAACTGACCCAGTGAAGCAAGCAAGGCGTTTGGAATCATATCTATGCATATTTTTAGGTTTGCGTTGTCATATCATATGTCTGAAAAACCTCCTGTGCACAAAGCCTAGTTTTTCGGAAATTTGCGCCGTAAAAATAAATTGCTGACAATATCACACCGAAGCATAAAACACACAATTCAGCGACAAAGAAACATCACCGTAGTTTACCGAGATCTCGTCACTCGTTAGCACTCCCGTCGCCCCTAAGACAAACCGTGAAGCTATTTAAAGCACTGAAGGGTGGCAGGAGGCAAGCGATTCCAGGCACAGGCGGCGCGGTACGAGAATGCACGTTGAGCGGCTATCAGCCTGACTGGGCAGAGCAAGCTGGTCTGATCTCGCCAACCGAACGTCTCGACGAGCTGCATCACGTTACCGGCTGATGAGCCTTTGGACTGCCACTGGGGTATAAACGTCGCTCAGAGCTCTGCAAGCCTTAATGCAGTCGCACTCTGTCGAGCTCGGTGGAACCTGGTAACCCAACGACCGCAGAGCAGGCGCAATGCGTTCGGCGCCGCGCCATGGGCTGCGAAGGATAAATTTTTAGCCAGTGACTGTCCCCAGCGCCACCCCAGACTGGTAAACGGTGCAAGATTTGGGTAAAGACCTGAGCCTGGGAGGTAGCTGGAGAGGTTTGGTGTAAAGTAACGGCTAAATCGGCTCAACAAGGCGAAGTGCCACGGCAGACAAGGCGAGTCGGGAATACCGGCAAATATCGTCAGATGATCCGTGACTCGTGGTTTCGAGTTAATAGTCCGAAAGCCTGAACATGGCCATGGC
>CP099852.1:6581161-6801174 GCA_030062745.1 Capitulum mitella | reverse complement strand
TTATCATTTCTTAACCCATCCCCGACTGGGGAGAGAGTTGACTGCCCCCCTGTGGTTTTTCTGGGATTGCAAGAGAACAAACAAACACAGAAACACGAAACTTTGTGTACGTTTTGCTCCATCAATTTTACATCTCATGTCAAAATTTTCACCTCAGGTCACGTCAGGTGCCTGACCTAGGTCAGGTCAAACAAACCTATGTCCAAAAAAGTTTAACGCCCTGTAACTTTTTCGCAAAACAAGATATCTCAATAATACTTTCAGGGATTAGTAATCTTGATAGATGCAACAAATCTGCGGTCTTATATTTTTCGGAATTTTCCGGGTCATTGACCTAAGGTCAAGCCCATTTTTAAGACATATCGCCGTTTTTTCGGAAATTGACGGAATATTCCATAACATTTTTAGTGTGAAGTCAAGCAGACATCTAGTTACCGTCATTGGGAAAAGTATCAATGACTTCCAGCTATTGACCTAAGGTCAGGTCACGAATAACTGTAGAGAGCCAAAATGCACCACCGTCAAAATCGACGATGAATTACTCAGAATCAGTACAAAATGGCAGAACTAGCTTGCACAGACGTAATTAATACCAGGAACCTCAAAAAGTTTGAAAAAGTAGCATATTTTGGAAATAAACAGGCTCTCGCCAATAAAGCTCCGCCAACTTTGTAGATTGGTAACTAACCAATTTTTCCAAAATTTAAGCATGAGAAACCATCACAAGAACCATAAAGATCAATAAGATATACATAGATCGTCTTTTCCGCGAAAATAAAGGAACGCCAAAATTAGCTCCCGTCAATTTGGTACCGCATACGGCAGCGGCGCACACTGACAGCTGGCGGGAGAATTACCGTGTCTTTAACTCAACGTTTCGGCGTATATATTGAACAAATCTGGGGGAATTAGACGTGTATCGGCATCCGCGGACCTTTACTTGTGCGCTGGTGCCTTTACCTATGCGTTATTAGTCACAGCCCTTGAGATTCAGGCCATTTCTCGGTCTCATGCAGTCGGCTATGAGAAAACATCTATAGGGCCTAAACTGCTTACATATTATCTGCAACTAAAAATGAGACCAATTTCGAGCTCTGCTTGTCACAGGCTTTCCAACGGTATGCTTATTTTTATCGTGCGACCAACCGTTCGTGAGTTAGAGGGGGGAGTCAACTGCCCCCCCCCCAGTCGCCGATGTTCGAGACGGACCGACGGTCGTGCGCGGGTTAATATATACTTACATTTTAACACAGTAGCATACAGTACTTTTACTCCTTTTTTAGACTCTTATGCACCAACGAAACAAATAGTCATCAAAAACTCACGCGCTCCGCACGTGTCAGATGCCACCCGAGACCTGCAGCGCGCGAGGTAGGGGAAGCGGGAACAGATCCTGGCGATTTTAGCTGTCGACTTTCCCGCGCTGGCTCATGTGCTGTTACTGTTTCTACTGTTGATTATGGGACTCTTGAACGTGTCATCAACAGCATGCGGAACATGTCGGCCTCTGCTGCGGATGGTCTCTGCATACGTACTTAAAAGCTTTGTTTTGACGCGGTCGGTGTGCCGCTGTTGAGCATCGTCATCACCTGCCTTAGACACATGGACTTTCCAGATGTTTGGAAACATTCCATCGTCCATCCTATCCACAAATCCGGCCTCATTTCCGACCCAGCCAACTTCCGACCCGTCTCCTTAGTCCCCGTCGTAGCCAAAATTGTCGAGGGGATCGTTCAGAGCCAACTGTATGCATATCTCTCCTGGAACTGTTTTCTCTCTTCTGCTCAGCACGCTTTTAGGCGACGTCACTCGACCGAAACTGTGCTGATCGGTGTTCCGGACTTTATTCTGTCATCGATTGACAGACATGAAACCTCTTTCCTCTGTCTGATTCATTTACGCAAATGTTCCGACGTAATTCACCCTTCAAGCTCTTGACCAAATTACAGCTGCACGGAAGTGACGCTGAATGGTTCCACTCCTACCTCACCAACCATACCCGGAGCGTCTTCATCACGTACCGCTCCTCTGGCGGCAGGTACCTGTCTCGGCCACTGCAAAACGGTACTGGTGTCTTCCAGGGATCTGCCCTGGGGCCATTGCGGTACATCGTTTTTGCCAATGTCTTGAGGTACTTTGCGTCCAAGGCCCACGTCGTCCAGTGCGACGATGACACGCAGATTTTAGTGTCCGGCAGGAAAGACGTTGTTGTTGCCTTACTTCACCGCAAGGAACGCTGTTTATCCTCTTATGACATGTGGCTTAGGGCAAATCCTTCGAAGGTTAATGTAGCAAAAGTCCAGCTGATGATATTCGGCAGCCGCCAGAATCTTCGCAATGCTCCAGCAATCAGGACTGACTTCTGAGGACAGAGCATCGGTCCCGACCCTATGACGGGATAAACCTGTGTCATTTTTTATCCGTGCCTGTCATGGGATGCCCACATAGCTCACGTCACACGCAAATGTTTCGGGCTTCTGATAAGACCCAGCCATACCCGTGATCACCCTCACCAGAATATCCCTTTCACGACTGTATACGGCCTAGTTCTATTACACGTACGATACTGCATCGCTGTGTTTGGCAACTACTCAACGAAAAACCTCAAGCAGCTTCAGAAGACCATAAATTTCAGTGCAAGGGGGTGACTGGCAAGCGAAAGTTCGACCACATATCGGAGGTCCTGAGGGGATCGGGCTGGCTCACCGCCCGACAGCTGGCTGAGTACCACTGCCTCACTCTCATACACAGCATCCGTGAGTGCGGAAAGCCATCGTCTCTCGCCTCGTTCTTCGATCAGAAGTCGAACATCCGCTCTATGTACAAACGACAGGATGGACAGCTACACCTTCCTCGCATCCGCACGGAGGCTGGCAAGCGGCAGTTTGCATACCGAGTCCCCAGGATTTACAGCAGACTGCCTACCGAGCTGACCAGACGGAAACTTAACCCTATTCCCGGAGGTATGGTCGATTCCCGGCAGGGGGGCGGATTCGGCCCCCCTGAGATCTCGAGAACTACTGGTCCGATTTCATCGTAACAAACAATCGATTGGCCATGACGTGAATTACATTTTTACAAAAAGAAATTTTGAAAATTTTGAAATGTGTGGATACAGTGGGGCAAAATGTAAAAATCTAGGGTATTTTTGGACTTCTCATAACTCCGTTGTTTATGGACCGATTTCAATGAAACTGGCATGAATCGAGAGATTATGGATAGGGCTTTTACCATCGGTACACAAATCCGAAAATTTGAGGAAATTCATGTGCGTTCACAGGGTTTCAAAAATAGGATTAGTTTTCTAACAACTGAATGAACAAAATAGGGAAAAACACTTTCTTGGCTGCTGCTAGTTATGCTATGCTAAAGAAGTACAAATCGTATTACAGTGTTTGTATAATGTTAGCAAAAGCGGTGCCAGAGACAAGGCAAAGAGGAAACTGTCATCGTCACACGTTCTTCAGATCAACTTGTGACCTTTGACCTTAAATGACCTCCAGTGACCTTGGGGTTACTTGGAATGATCTAGAGTGCATTTAATATTATCTGTAAACGTTTTCAATCATTTGAATTCACTGTATTTCAAAAATTTCATTTTATGGCTATTGCGATATAAGGTACGCGCACTGACATTTTAGGTCATAGCCCCGTGATCCGACCTGATATCAAGCTGAAACCTGATACAAAAGTAGAGGGCACCATTCTACGTCATGTATATTCCGAGCTTGGCATTTGAAAAGACGGCGCCGAAATTATTGCCAAAAAACAAATTTCGACTTTTGACCTTCACCTGATCTTGCAAAGTGACTTCAGATAAACAAAATTTTGTGTGCACATTACCCAACTATTTAGCTATACATCCATATAAAGTTTTAAGTTCTAGCTTTAAACCTCTGTTTTTGGCAGACATTTTCCTTTTACCCTCAACATGGCCAAAAATGGCATAAGGTGCCTCCCAAAAACGTTGCCTGGCTCCGCTCCCGAGCAAAGAAGAATTGTGAAATTTTGTCACAGCGCGTAGAAAGAATAGCTAGGAAAAGTCACCAAGTTTCGTAAAGCTGCATTAAAAAGCCTGGAGTTGGCAAGCAAAAAACCCGAGGGGGGCGGATTCAGCCCCTCCCTGCCGGGAATAGGGTTAACGACGCTCTCGACTGCCAGTCATTTCGCGTCGGTCGCAATCTCTCACGCTGGTTGTCACAAGGGAAGGCGAAATGTCGCTATTATCCGGACTCGAACCGGAAACCTTTTAGTCACAAGGTGAGCACGGTAACCACTACACTACGCAGACCCCGCTTTTTTATTGCGACCGATAATATGAGATGTAATGTAACTTGGGCGTCGTGAAATACTGGTTGGGGAATACTTCAGGCAAGTGCTTAAGTCAGTCTTAAATTACTTCTTTCGGGTATAGCAAGTCTGGTTCCCTGAATTATGGCGCACATATATATATATTTGACCATCGTCCGGAAATCCAAGAAAGCGAGTAACTCATTGCACGCGTCAGAAACGAGCGGTCCGATGATCATGGGCAATAGCATAATCATTGTCCGGCACTCCGAATACGGTCAGTTTCACGGAAACACCATCTTTCCCCACGCCATGGGCTGAGGATGATTGATCTATGTTCACAGAGGAATGGTATGGAAAGCTAAGTATGACTTTATTGATATTTTGAATGGTTAGAACTTTGAAGTCTTTGATAAGCGCATTGAGCAGCCATTTCAAAATGAAGGGGCCGATCCCCTCAAAAATGTCATGCGCCAAATCCGAAGATAGCTGGTCGACAATGTGAAATAGTGGACGCAGATTGAAAGATCTGTGACCTTTCAATCCAAATAATTGTAGGTCATTTGCACCATCTGACTGTTCAAGCGTCCTAACTTGCGCATGATCCTCGGCTGTCGTTCTTCGAACACAGTCGCCCTCCCTAAGAAAAGAGCACAGTCCAGATGGTACCACATGACAAAACCTGCGCAGTCTTTTTCCCGACTAACACTCGCTGAGCCTGACAACGAAGTGCTGGGCAAGGTCATCTTGAACAGAAAACCTGACAAACCCTCTGAAAAGCTCCTTGGTTCTGCCCTCTTGAACTTGTATACCTTCAGTTCCAAGTGTATTCAAGTCATTCAGAAGAGTTTTTATCACTTATTTCAAAGTATGTTACTTGAAATATTTTGGTCAAACTATCACTGTAAGGAAAATGTGTCTCAGCTGGCCTACGGGCAGATCTTCAAGGCTGCAATAAAACAAACTCAGCTTCTCCTTGGTAACACTTTTACCCAAAGGGTAACAACACTGAGTTCAACCAAAGTACAATGCAGTATAGCACACGTTTATTTCTCCAGCTCTTCCAGCATGCACAGATCCGTCATGGAATGAGCGGAACCATCCGTTAATACTTGGCTTGCCATGGTTTATATGAGATAAAGTGTTCTTGTCTAACAAGATAGGCTTCAGCTGGTTGAGCACAGACATACCGGCAGCTTCCCCGATCAAGTCTAATTGTGACAGGCTTCACCGGGAAACTATGCAGATGTATGAACTTATCCCTATTCTGCTCAGAAGATATGTTCGCAAACATCTTGGTGACTGGAACTCTATTAATTTTCAGTTTTCACCACCTTTTGACTGCGTTTCCTTAAGCTCTTGAACATGGAGCAGAATCCAGCCATAGCATCAGCAACTTGAGGGCATGCTTCTAATGCCACACCTTTGGCTTGGAAGCCATTTAAGAACCTCATTGCACTGTCCTTCGAATCAACTTCATATTGGTCTGACCCGCTGCCGTTTACATCACGGCCCACATAGCTGTCACCGTTGAGCTGGTAAGCAAAAATGGATCAATGTCTCCTTGGCAGTTCTTCACCCTGAGCCTCACATGGCACGACATACGTTCTCTATATCTTGACAACCAAAAATGATTATTTTGTAAACTGTGCAATGCACACATAATTGAGGCTCATTCTGATGCCTTCTGGTGCACGTGGTGAACAGAAACAAGTTAAAGATTGGGAACTACAGCGAGGGCGACGAAGTTTTACAACTTCCCAGTTCGCGTGATTCCAAAAATTCCCACAGAACATGAGAGACAACGACAAACAAAATAAAACCAGACAGTACATTCTGGACAGTGTCCTCCTGTCTGGCAGAAGAAACAACGATCAAATCAGCAGTAAAAGTCTGATACATCACCTGAAGTCATTGCAATTTCTCAATATGTTTTGCAGTGCACTTAACTGAATGGGAGGGAGGATTGAGTATAAGGTGCATTGACATTAAACATGTTGCTTCCAGAAATCCTCTCAGGCATACAAGCCCACTATGAAAATGTCGCAAGGTCCGAGCTGGCAATCTCGATTGTCTTGACGAAAAGCTCCTGAGTTTGATTTTCAGCACAGAAAGCTTTCAGTAGCCTAATTTAATATGGTGTGGTAAAGCTAACTATCTCAGAAGCCATTTGAGACAAATAATGTACTCATTTGTAATTCAAAATACCACAACAGATCATGTATATGCATGTATGGCTTGTTGTTTTGGATCATGAAACTATATTTTAAAAATGCAGCATTGAATAGCAACTGTTGAGCGCTCTAAGTATTCCGAAAAAGTAAATGCTTCAAAATTTAATGACTGAGGTGCCCGTGACCGACCTTTAGTACTCATCAGCCAGACTGCCGGAATCATCAATGTTATTTACTGCAGCTGTTGAAGGACAGAACAAATCTCACAACTGCTACTGTGTGAAGCCATGCTCGTGTGTGTAATGGTCTCTGCTATTCTGCAGAGATACATTATTGAAAAAATGGCTCACGCTGAGTCAGCGCAACATGGCGCACGATACTGGGCGATGACAACTCAAGGTACTTTTTTACGGCAAACAGCTCATATTCGCAGTCAGCTGTTGCGCTCAGGTTGACTACTAAAACGACTGCTCTGAATGCCCATACTATTCACAAACCATCACAGTGAGGTCGCAGTAAACAATAAATAATATCATAATGACTGGTTATTTGCGCACAGATTCATTTCCAGTCTGCGAACCAGGGCCAGGATGACAACATGTTTGAGGAAGCCTGAGTCATGTGCCACACGGGGCAGCAAGCAGCCCAATTTGGGCCTGTTCCGATAACGGAACTTCTCCCTAAAACATGGTTTTCAAAAGATTTGCCATTTCATTCAGCCGTCTCACCTGATTTGAACCGAACTATACTAAAATAGCATGAGGTGCTCCGTATCAAGAACTGCTGTCCCAAATTAACAAAAATCCTTAAATTTAGTTATTTACCCCAGAGTTCACAGGCTATAGCCATTGCCTAGTTAAAACCGGCTTAAACCATGGTTTGAACTGGCTTTTCTAAATTATATAACCCATCTAGTGGTTCAAACCACACAACGCAGTTTAATTTCAGCCACTGGTAGCTTCTTATTGCAAAATCATACCACAGGTTATCAATGTTAAGTGTCGCACTGTCTTTGGAAATGGATGATAAGGACCAAAACCATCATTTTCAAAACTGAGGTCTAAAACTACACCAGTCATAACCTCAAATTCGGCATCCATGACATCCAGTCACAGCCAGACATAAATGCTGAGCTAGAGGAATCTGTGAATGCAGCCATTCTTCATAATATAACTCCCTTAGTGTGAGGCATATGTAGTGGTGGTTCTTGCCAACATGAGGAACTACCTCACGTGATGTGCTGGGTTTTACCAATATTTCTGCGTCTGATTATTATCATCAAAGTTTCTTATCAAAATGAAAGATTACAATTCTTAAGAAAGCAGAACATCGATGGCAGCTGATCCTGTTCATGATTTTGAGAAAATTAACGCACATTCCTTTGCCGAACAGCACTACTCCTCATTCGAACACCACTGGGAAAGCTCTGAATGAGGGAAGCTTCACACGGATGCCATATGAAATTGGCAGTGCGCATTTTGGTACTTATTTTGGCGTGTCAGACAAATTGATTATTGAGTGCCAATTCAATGCACGAACTGCGCGTTGGAGAAAGTATCTGTGTTCAGTCTTAACTCGCCTGTTCAGGGTACATCCGATCCATGTATCTATTACAGGTAGTGCGTAGTTTCACTTTTTGGTCTGCAGTAGCAGTAGTACTAGTAGCGCGTCAGCCGCCCCGAGAATGAGAGCTGGAGTATGTAAGAGCTATGATTAAGCTAGCTGTGGCCATGGATCAAGCATATCATGGTTACCAGGGGTACATGCCATGATTGCGCCCAGTAAGGTAGGTAGGATTTTGGTAAGAGAGGGTCAAAATTAAAACAAAAAAGTTTGACAATGCTCAAGAAAGACAAGATGTGATTTGAGGCCATGCTGTCCTCTCCTGTTATGCATGACAAATGTGTCATAACAGGACGTAAAAACTGCACTTTTGTTTCTGACTGACGTCCAGCGCGTGCATAGGCTGAAAAACACGGGAAGGGGATATTTCACAAGAATCCCATGTTATAACCCCAATGTTTTGGAAGTAATGCCTGCTCCAGTTATAACAGAATTGCAACTTTCGGGCGACGGACGTCAACAAAATGCACACACATCAGCGATAATAGTGAAGGTCAACGCCCCCTCCAAAGTAAACAGGCCAGTGCTACCGAACTGCATTGAAAAGTGTACTACAACATGAAAATTAACGTTACAATATTTCTATTTGACGCCGGCGGACATACGCAAGATACGGGAACTTTCGCAAACTACGCAGCCTGCCAAGTGGGGATTGTGGTCAGCTTCCTGCGAATGGCTCATATCAGGGACTAAACCCAAAAGGCGTTGCGTGCCATAGAAATGTATGCAGATGTTTGGCATAGTTGATGAATGTTCCTGAATTAGTGCTGAAAGGCTGAGAAATGCTGTACGTAAAATGAACCTGCGGTATGATTTCGTTTTTCTGATGCCTTGATAATGGTGGGCATAAAACAACAGAAACAAGCGAAGAGAAAGAAACTCCTATGGTGCATATGGAGGTGACCGAAATGCGGTTAAAAAGCTGTTTATCCATCTCCGTTGCGCAATGTTCCAGCTATGATGGTGTCTCACCCGTTGTGGAGCCCTGGCGCCGCCACTGGGTAAATGAATCCTTTAATCAAAGTCCTGATCTTGTGAAGGGCTGGGAAAGTGTACCTACGAGAGGATGGGAATCCAAAGTACTTAAAAACTGAATGGATCTGGAGTTACCTACTCGAGCGCTGCAGTGTTGCATCTATCACAACATGTAATTTTGGCTGCAAAGTGTTCTGCCATGAATCCGTGTAGGTCTCAGTGCTGCCAAACTGCTATCACGTAACAATAAAACGACTTTGTATCCAGAAAAACCCAGATGTGAATGTCCGTAGGGCCATTGTTGAAGTCAGCGTACCTCATGAAATTGCTTTAAGCCTACATAACCAATGAGCGGTTCTGGCATCCACAAAGGTGCTTAGGCGTGCACGGCATGAGCCATCAGCGATGCGGTGTACCCCGACAGCACCGCAGTCAATATGCATGATTTAGCAATGGCCCATCGCTAAAAAAGAAATGGTTCGGAAGAACAAAACAGCAAATCCACTGAAGGACAAAAGAAACATGCACAGTACCAGGTAAACTGTGAGGAAAAGCAACATGTACCACAACTGTCATAATGGCTAGTTTCCAAATAATCATCAAATTCTACAATTTTGTAGTGAAAACTAGTTAAGAAGTTTTGCCACTTACTTCTGTTAGATTCACTGAAGGTCTGATCCAAATCGATTGCCGTTTGGAAGAGCAATCTATTTTGACCAAAGCTTTAGTGAATGTAGCAGAGGAAAGTGAAAAAACTGGCGTGACAAGAAGTTTGTGATTCAACCCGTGTCCGGTCCATGACATCTGGAATTACTGAGGGCAAATGAAGGGAAACCCAGAAGTAGGTACACGGGGCCAAACACGTCCCAAAAACGTTGGGAAGCAACGAAAACTGCCTTTCTGGACTGCAGGACCTCCCATGCTCCGACGCTATGGGACTGATCGCCACCAGACCTTCACCATTCGACGCGCCATATGCGATTTCCTTTCCTTTCCAGAACTTGGTGACCTCAGGTCAGGTCGACCAACTCCAAAAGCAACGAAAACCACCATTTTGGGATGCAAACAATCCTATGCTTCGAGCCTAAGCGACCAATCGTCACCAAACCTTCAACGGTCGAGGCGTCACATGCAATTTCCTTTCCCGTCCAGAACTGGGCGACCTCAGGTCAGGTCGGCTAACTCCAAATATATGTCCGAAATATATGTCCGACATCTTGAAGGAATCAGTTTGGAACGTCTCATCACTCCTAAAAACACCCGTGCAACTCCACGTCTCTGCCATGTACACCTAAAAAGACACCCGTGCAACTCCACGTCTCTGTCGTGTACACCTCAAAAAACACCTGTGCAACTGCACGTCTCTGCTGTGTACACCTCAAAAAGTGTCCATGGGACACAGCGCTCTAACGCGCAAAAAGTTGTGCTTTTCAGTAACGTTATGGTCTGGTTTCTGTCTGTGGTATTAACAATGAGGGAGCCGTTCGGCGGTGCTTCAGTTCTGAGTTTCGCAGCAGAGCATCCACAGATGGCGGCAAGTTGCTTCGAGGGCCAGAAGGGATTGATTTTGCGGAATGAGATATCGCTAGACGTGGGCTGAGTGGTAACGGTTTGAGAGGGTCCAAGTTTGCATCAGAGGGTGCTGAGCTGGCGCTGTTCAAGCTCATGCGGTGGTCAGTGGCAGGGGCGGCGGCAGAAGACAAGCGAGGGTCAGCAGCGGTCGGTGTGGTTGTCACGTGGCAAGGGCGTGGACACTCGGCAGACAAGGGTCAGATTCCCGTGCGTTGTGTGCGCTGACGAGGTGAACAGTTGTGCTATGACATTCTAGCTAGTGTCCGAGCGTGGGGCAGAAACAGTAAGCGTAATCGTGGTGTAATGTGGGAGTTATCCATGTCAGTGGCCGTAGTTCGTTCTGGGTCCGAATCAGAGTAGACATCCTTGGTTTTCTTCCCATTTTCCTCATCGTCGGGGAGAGGAAAAACGAAAAAGTGTACGGAGAAAGTGAAGCACTAGTGAAGAAACCTAAATAAACCTAAAAAAAAATATTGGAAAATAAACCTAATAAACCAACTGCGTTGTGTAAGAAACGAACGCCAGCAGTGATAGCACCCGCAAAGTATCTCATCGAAAAACTACAAGGCAGTACAAGCAAATTCGTTGGAATGGAGTCGAGCGCGAGGACATCCTGCCTCGCCGAGATCCTAACAACGAATGTCTGAGAACGGGGCCGGCGCCGCACGCCACCCAGCGGTCGGCACACCGCCAGCCAATCACCGGCCGGGTGACGACGCCTCGGGCACCGTGACCTTTGACCGTCGAGCGGGCAGAGCGCACCGCATGGCCGGAGCGGGACGGCCGGCAACAATTACCACCGTTTCAATTTATCCATGAACCCTGATGCTGTTACATACGCGCAGCGTTTTGGGGGCGTGGAGTGGCCGAGTGATTAGCTAGTTAGTCTCTGGAATGAGAATATCCAGCATTCGCTAACTGCATGAGGAGGTTTGTGCTGGCCCATTTTCGCCCGCGTGTAACGACATTAATGGCCTTAGCAAGTCCATGTTTCGATAATAGTCCTAGACTTTATGACAACATGTAATATTTTGACTCCGTCTTTGGCCAAAATGCCGTCACATTGGAGGAAATATAAATTGACGGTGTTTTTTTAGGAATATGCACAGTGTCAGAAACTCCAACCATTACTTGAAAGTGTTTGTCACAAGCGTATGCACCTCTCAAATACTGTTGGAGGTGTAACGCAAGTGGAGATAATTCCAGTGGGATGTTTGGGGCTTTACTTCAGGGCCCGAGTTCCCACTGATTCTATTTAAGTTAGAGCGCTGTGTCCCATGGACCCTTTTTGAGGTGTACACAGCAGAGACGTGCAGTTGCACAGGTGTTTTTTGAGGTGTACACGACAGAGACGTGGAGTTGCACGGGTGTCTTTTTTTAGGTGTACATGGCAGAGACGTGGAGTTGCACGGGTGTTTTTAGGAGTGATAAGACGTTCCAAACTGATTCCTTCAAGATGTCGGACATATATTTCGACACTCCGAGACACTAACAATCTGAGCCATCAAGTTGGCGTCGCATTGGTATTGAAATTTAGCGATGACTTTCGATTTTGACCAGATCTGGTCGAAACGTCAATCTCATCCGTTAGTCATAATATCAGTCCTTTGACCAACAGAGGCCAACGAAAATTCGAAATCAGGGCGCGTTTCAATTTCCCCCTATTAACTAAACCCCGAAAATGGATGTCATATTAATGCTCCTGACGCCCTCTGGAGGAGCACTCCCCGAAATATCATCTCGAGGTAAAAAATCATTGCAATATAATTCTGACCATACCTACCAGAAAACTGTTTATGATTGTTGCAAAACGCAGTGCTGATTCAGACGTCTTCCGAGACCCACTGAAGCGACGGTCCCAGCAACGGTAATCCTGCTGTTTATGCAGCTAGGACGGTTGGGTATGGGGGAAACGGCTCCCGCGTGGCCTAAACGCACGATGACGACAACAGAGGGTCCTTTCCATGTCAGAGTTGTATTCTGGTCCTAGTTTCATGACGCTCACAAAAATGGTCCTGCTTACGTGGAACACGCCAGATGATTCGTACATATGACGCAGCCTTTTATTGGTCTCCGTACATTAACCATCACTTTGGGCTGCAGACAGTCCCGTAGTGGCGATTTTCGTTGCTTTCGGAGTTGGCCGACCTGACCTGAGGTCGCCCAGTTCTGGACGGGAAAGGAAATTGCATGTGACGCCTCGACCGTTGAAGGTTTGGTGACGATTGGTCGCTTAGGCTCGAAGCATAGGATTGTTTGCATCCCAAAATGGTGGTTTTCGTTGCTTTTGGAGTTGGTCGACCTGACCTGAGGTCACCAAGTTCTGGAAAGGAAAGGAAATCGCATATGGCGCGTCGAATGGTGAAGGTCTGGTGGCGATCAGTCCCACAGCGTCGGAGCATGGGAGGTCCTGCAGTCCAGAAAGGCAGTTTTCGTTGCTTCCCAACGTTTTTGGGCAGTGTTTGGCCCGGTGTACCTACTCCTGGGTTTCTCTTCATTTGCCCTCAGTAATTCCAGATGTCATGGACCGGACACGGGTTGAATCACAAACTTCTTGTCACGCCAGTTTTTTCACTTTCCTCTGCTACATTCACTAAAGCTTTGGTCAAAATAGATTGCTCTTCCAAACGGCAATCGATTTGGATCAGACCTTCAGTGAATCTAACAGAAGTAAGTGGCAAAACTTGTTAACTAGTTGTCACTACAAAATTGTAGAATTTGATGATTATTTGGAAACTAGCCATTATGACAGTTGTGGTACATGTTGCTTTTCCTCACAGTTTACCTGGTACTGTGCATGTTTCTTTTGTCCTTCAGTGGATTTGCTGTTTTGTTCTTCCGAACCATTTCTTTTTTAGCGATGGGCCATTGCTAAATCAGGCATATTGACTGCGGTGCTGTTGGGGTACACCGCATCGCTGATGGCTCATGCCGTGCACGCCTGAGCACCTTCGTGCATGCCAGAACCGCTCATTGGTTATGTAGGCTTAAAGCAATTTCATGAGGTACGCTGACTTCAACAATGGCCCTATGGACATTCACATCTGGGTTTTTCTGGATACAAAGTCCTTTTATTGTTATGTGATAGCAGTTTGGCAGCACTGAGACCTACACGGATTCATGGCAGGTATAACACTTTGCAACCAAAATTACATGTTGTGATAGATGCAACACTGCAGCGCTCGAGTAAGTAACTCCAGATCCATTCAGTTTTTAAGTACTTTGGATTCCCATCTTCTCGTAGGTACACTTTCCCAGACCTCCACAAGATTAGGACTTTGATTAAAGGATTCATTTACCCAGTGGCGGCGCCAGGACTCCACAACGGGTGAGACACCATCATAGCTGGAACATTGCGCAACAGAGATGGATAAACAGTTTTTTTAACCGCATTTCGGTCACCTCCATATGCATCGTAGGGGTTTCTTTCTCTTCGCTTGCTTTTGTTGTTTTATGCCCATCATTATCAAGGCATCAGAAAAACGAAATCATACCGCAGGTTCATTTTACGTACAGCATTTCTCAGCATTTCAGCACTAATTCAGGAACATTCATCAACTATGCCAAACATCTGCATACATTTCTATGGCTCGCAGCGCCTTTTAGGTTTAGTCCCTGATATGAGCCATTCGCAGGAAGCTGACCACAATCCCCACTTGGCAGGCTACGTAGTTTGCGAATGTTCCCGTACCTTGCGTATGTCCACCGGCGTCGAATAGAAATATCGTAACGTTAATTTTCATGTTATAATACACACTTCAATGCAGTTCGGTAGCATTGGCCTGTTTACTTTGGAGGGGGCGTTGACCTTCACTATTATCGCTGGTGTGTGTGCGCTTTGTTGACGTCCGTCGCCCGAAAGTGGCAATTCTGATATAACTAGGGCAGGCATTACTTCCAAAAAATTGGGGTTATAACATGGGATTCTTGTGAAATATCCCCTTCCCATGTTTTTTTTCAGCCTATGCACGCGTTGGACGTCAATCAGAAACAAAAGTGCAGTTTTTACGTCCGGTTATAACACATTTCTCATGCATAACAGGAGAGGACACCATGGCCTCAAATCACATCTTGTCTTTCTTGAGCATTGTCAAGCTTTTTTGTTTTAATTTTGACCCCCTCTTACCAAAATCCTACCTACCTTACTGGGCCTTACCTACCTTACTGGGCGCAATCATGACATGTACCCCTGGTAACCATAATATGCTTGATCCATACCCACAGATAGCTTAATCATACCTCTTACATACTCCAGCTCTCATTCTTGGTTCGGCTGACGCGCTACTAGTACTACTGCTACTGCAGGCCAAAAAGTGAAACTACGCACTACCTGTAACAGATACATGGATCGGATGTACCCTGAACAGGCGAGTTAATACTGAACACAGACACTTTCTCCAACGCGCAGTTCTTGCATTGAAATGGCACTCAGTAATCAATCTGTCTGACACGCCAAAATAAGCATCAAAATGCGCTCTGCCAATTTCATATGGCATCCGTGTGAAGCTTCCCTCATTCAGAGCTTTCTCAATGATGTTCGAATGAGGAGTAGTGCTGTTCGGCAAAGGAATGTGCTTTAATTTTCTCAAAATCATGAACAGGATCAGCTGCCATCGATGTTCTGCTTTCTTAAGAATTGTAATCTTTCATTCTGATAAGAAACTTTGATGATAATAATCAGACGCAGAAATATTGGTAAAACCCAGCATACACGTGAGGAAGTCCCTCATGTTGGCAAAAACCACCACTGCATATGCCTCACACTAAGAGAGTCATATCGTGAAGAATGGCTGCATTCACAGATTCCTCTAGCTCAGCATTTATGTTAGGCTGTAACTGGATGTCATGGATGCCGAATTTGAGGTTGTGACTGGTGCAGTTTTAGACCTCAGTTTTGAAAATGATGGTTTTGGTCCTTATCACCCATTTCCAAAGACGTGCCTCCACGGTGTCCACGTTGGAGGCATCTAATCGGGCTTAATATCCAATTAGGCTAATTCATTGGCTTCATGTGATGTTGGAGTGTTGTCATAAAATTGCAGAAAACCTGTACGGAAGCCTTTTAGTCCAATTTCCGTTCGACAAATGGCACCACAGGATCATGGCCGCGCTCGGACCGTAACGCTAGTCTCTGCCACTTTCTGGTATTACCCATTTTAGTAAATTAAAACCGGCGGGAACTGGAATCGAACATTGTCATCAGCGTGAAGTCCTCGTGTTGTTTCTCTGTTAGCCAAACTAATATCACATTGCCATGTTGGAAAGATCCGATATATATGTCGCGGATAAGTACTCTGAGTGTTATTGATCAGTGATTTCACGATTCATGAAATGTTCCGCTTTAAATGATATGTAATGAACTCAAGCCACTACCTTCTCTCCCCATTCTGCTACAGTTAGTAAATATGCAAACATACTACTAAAGGTATCGCTTTTAATCGAATCCAGGCATTTCTGCCCATTCTCATTAGCCACCCCGCATTTCTGTACGGAATGACATCCCAGTGAGCATACTTTTGCCATTATCTTAACCCTATTCCCGGCAGGGGGGGGGCGGAATCCTCCCCCCTCGGATTTTTTGCTTCCCAATTCCAGGCGTTTTAACAGCAGCTTCACGAAACTTGGTGACTTTTCCTAGCTATTCTTTCTACGTGCTGTGACAAAATTTCAAAATTCTATTTTGCTCAGGGGCGGAGCCAGGCAACGTTTTTGGGGGACACCTCATGCCATTTTTGGCCATGTTGAGGGTAAAATTCTGCAATTTTATGACAACACTCTAACATCACATGAAGCCAATGAATTAGCCTAATTAGATATTAAGCCCGATTAGATGCCTCCAACGTGGACACCAATTTTTGCCGACTTGAACTGATTTAGTCTTATCATTTTGACAATTACTGTCAATTACCGTGGATTTATCCACCAGACGATTCACCTAGAGACCAAATTTGGTATTTTGAGGAAGAGCTTACCACGAGCCAGTCCCTTTTAATAAAGTCAGACAACAAAGTTTAATATAAGCATAAATTGGCTCCCATTCAGGATGACTGGGTACTGTCACTTGAGCCTTAAAATTATGCTGGCGACTTTGTGCACTTTAGCTAGTTATGCCGCCTACGGACACGTTTTGGCGGCGTGGACGAAGCGCTGGTGTAGTATTGTGAAGTGGCGACGGTCCTAGGAGGCTACTAATGTCGTGTCTGAAGTCAAGTCGGTCCGTGGAGGCTGTAAAATGATCAGCGTGGTCGGACTCGGTACAGAGGTCACAGGCGAGGAGCTTAATCGGTGGATCGTTCGGGAACACTACATTAAGTTTTGGCGACGAGGGTTATAAGTACTCAACTCGTAGGATACAAGTAAGTCGACAGTTTTCTTCTTGTGACTTGCTGTAAGGGACCATGAAAATTTTCAGTTGTGTACTGTTGATGCAAGCCTCAGGTGATGTCACCAATTAACTGCAAGATATCAAGTGTGCGTTGAGTAATACTGTTGTTCAAGAGTCAACAGTCATGGATGGTTATATGCCACCATCTTTCTTGGCTACTGTAGTGAGGCCAGCTATGTAATGGACCAATTGGTTTCGGGAATTTGAGATCTGGGCTACGTCTAAAAACTGTGATTAATGGAATTAGGCTGGACGTGACAGCCTGCTGCTCAGCTGCGTAAAACAGGAAGACAGTCGTCTGTACTCTGCTCATGAGGCAGTTGCTGCTGGTGCAGCCGATGTTAAACCAGGCATTCTAGATATCGGTGCTGTCTTCCTCAGTTTGTTTCCGGAGAAGGACACGCACTGAGAAGAGTTTTTCAGGCGCTGTTTTAAGCAGGAACAGCGGTCTGCTGAGACCTATGTAGCAGAGTTGTAGGCACTGAGTATGAAATGTGACTTTGGAGAAAACAGAGAGCAGTTTGCTCCTGAACTGTTCATTGAGGGCTATAGGTCTGATAACCTGAGGAAAAAACTGCGTGGTGTGGAGTCTCTGACATTAGCAAAGGCGTTAGAACCGGCTCGTATCTTGCATAACTTTGAAGAGCGCAAATCTGTGTTGTCAGCTGGTTACGGGACAGGACCAAGACAGCAGCCACCGGCCGTACCAGTGCGGGCAGTGAAGCGCCAACTGGCACCTACATGCCGCGGCAAAGGCGCTGCATCAGCAGGCCGCAATAGCGGCGCTCACCGAGCAGTAAACTCCAAGAAGGGGTTGCCCAAGTCGCCCGCCTACCAGACAACGGGAGGAAAACAGGTATCCTGCTACAACTGTGGAGGACCTCACCAAGTGTGCCCAGCCAGGGGTAGAACATGTCGTCAGTGTCGAAAAACTGAACATTATGCCGAGTGCTGCAAGGGAACAAGGAAGGTATTTGTGGTTCAAGTCATGACTGTACATGGTTCTCAGGACAACCCACTGCGGGTTGAAGTGCAGATCAGGGGACAAAAGGTGCAGATGATGGCTGACACTGGTTCCTCAGTCAGTGTCTTGCCGAGCATAATCTATCGTCTGTGAAGTGACCTGCCCCCACAGAACGCGCAGATTCAACTTCAGGATTCATTCATTCAGATTCATTCTTTATGGCGGACAAAGACCGTATGTTTGAGATGTGGTGAAGGCAGGGCTGTGGTTTCCCATCTCTTGTGGGTGCCCCGCCACCCACAAAGTGGAAATGGGCACCCCAATCTACAGTGTGTTTAACTTTTGAAATGCAATTCTCAGACCCATGTCGTTAACCGCCTAAAATCATCTTTAAGAGCAATAATCAGAATAATCGGAATCGGAAGAGTTTTTTCAGGCGCTGTTTTCAGCAGCAACAGCAGTCTGCTGAGATCTATGCAGCAGAGTTGCAGGCATTGAGTATGAAATGTGACTGGAGAAAACATAGAGCAGTTTGTTCCTGAACCGTTCATTGGTTCATTGGTCTCCACTGTCACCCAACAATTGCATTTCCCCACCACCCTCCAAGGAATATTGTGTAAAGCCTGGTCCCGGAGCAGGGTCCTCAAGTACAGGGAGTGTATGTACTCAATCACGATTTTTAACTGTCCGCGTACGATTGAAGAGGACATTTTTGTGAATTGAAGCGTAGGTACCATTCATTCTTATCAACTCGCTCTCGTTTGCTCATATTTTACTGAGGCAAGTACGCTGGCTGAAAGCCTAAGTTTTATCTAATTATCCCATTTTCTTTTCAACACTAAAATGACCGATAAAACGTGTCAGGGTATCGTTAGCCTTAACGATGTCGAAGCTGACAGCAGATGACGAACACCGAAATTATGAATGCGGTGTAGACGCGTTTATAACTCGCCACCAACCCGCACGTCGCACCAGTCGACGACGCCAGACCTCCCAGCTTCCCGTTCATAACTCGGTCCACCAGGCGAGGTCTTCTCTCAACAAACACAAGGCTACCGCTGCTGCACCGCCTGCCACACGATCGTTACGAGCAACTCGTTTGCTGAAACTCGGTTAGCTGAAAAGCGTTCACCGTAGAGCAGCCTCGGCAGATCGCAGGAAGGAGGGGAAGCTCTCAGCGAATTCTCAAAATTATATTCCTAGCAGAACAACATTTACATTAAATTAGGCCGTTCAGACACAAATGATATGCAGTAAAACAATGCAATGCACTAAAACTAATCGCAATATTGGGAACGTCCCCACCCCCTAAATGCAGTTACTCTGTTTATCGCAGTACCCGAAGAACCTAATTAAAGGAAGCCACGGTGCGGACTGCCCCGATGGATGAGTTACAGACGCAGACACCGCCTGGTGGCCGCAACGACGGGGCACTTGACCTCCTCTTCAGCTGAGGGGGGGGGGGGGTGAGGAGGAGAAGCATTTTGGGTCATTTCTTCCCAGTCAACGTCCGTAGGGTTGACTGGGTGAGGTGACAGGTGAGACGGCTTTCATTTAGCCGTCTCACCTGACACTATACTAAAATAACATGAGGTGCCCCATATCAAGAACTGCTGTCCTAAATTTAAAAAAAAATCCTTAAATTTAGTTACTTGCCCCAGAGTTCACAGGCTAAAGCCATTGCCTAGTTAAAACTGGCTTAAACCATGGTTTGAACTGGTTTTAGAAATTATATAATCCATCTAGTGGTTCAAAGCACACAACGCAGTTTAATTTCAGCCACTGGTAGCTTCTTATTGCAAAATCATACCACAGGTTATCATTGTTAACCCGCGCACGACCGTCGGTCCGTCCCGAACACCGGCGACTTGGGGGGGCAGTTGACTGCCCCCCCTCTAACTCACGAACGGTTGGTCGCACGATAAAAATAAGCATACCGTTGGAAAGCCTGTGACGAGTAGAGCTCGAAACTGGTCTCATTTTTAGTTTTAGATAATATGTAAGCCAATTTACGCCCTATATATGTTTTCTCATAGTCGACTGCATGAGATCGAGAAATGCCCTGAATCTCAAGGGCTGTGACTAATAACGCACAGGTAAAGGCACCAGCGCACAAGTAAATGTCCGCGGATACCGATACACGTCTAATTTCCTCAGATTTGTTCAATATATACGCCGAAACGTTGAGTTAAAGACACCGTAATTCTCCCGTCAGCCGTCACTGTGCGCCGCTGCCGTATGCGGTACCAAATTGACGGGAACTAATTTTAGCGTTCCTTTATTTTCGCGAAAAAAGATGATCTATGTAAATTTTATTGATCTTTGTGGTTCTTGTGATGGTTTCTCATGCTTAAATTTTGGAAGAATTGATTAGTTACCAATCTACAAAGTTGGCGGAGCTTTATTCGCAAGAGCCTGTTTATTTCTAAAATATGCTACTTTTTCAAACTTTTTGAGGTCCCTGGTATTAATTACGTCTGTGCAAGCTAGTTCTGCCATTTTCTGCCCATTCTGAGTAATTCATCGTCGATTTTGACGATGGTACATTTTGGCCCACTACAGTTATTCGTGACCTGACCTCAGGTCAATGGCTGGAAGTCACTGATATTTTGCTCAATGACGGTAACTAGATGTCTGCTTCACTCCACACTAAAAATGTTATGGAATATTCCGTCAATTTCAGAAAAAAACGGCGATATGTCTTAAAAATGGGCTTGACCTTAGGTCAATGACCCGGAAAATTCCGAAAAATCTGGGATAGCAGATTTGTTGCATCTATCACGATCACTAATCCCTGAAAGTATTGTTGAGATATCTTGTTTTGCGAAAAAGTTAGAGGGCGCTAAACTTTTTTTGACATAGGTCTGTTTGACCTGACCTAGGTCAGGCACCTAACCTGACCTGAGGTTAGAATTTTGCCACGAGATGTAAAATTGATGGAGCAAAAGGTAAACAAAGTTTCGTGACTCTGTGTTTGTTGGTTCTCTCGCAATCCCAGAAAAACCTCAGGGGGGGCAGTCAACTGCCCCCCCAGTCGGGGACGGGTTAAGTGTCGCACTGTCTTTGGAAATGGGTGATAAGGACCAAAACCATCATTTTCAAAACTGAGGTCTAAAACTACACCAGTCACAACCTCAAATTCGGCATCCATGACATCCAGTCACAGCCTGACATAAATGCTGAGCTAGAGGAATCTGTGAATGCAGCCATTCTTCACGATATGACTCTCTTAGTGTGAGGCATATGCAGTGGTGGTTTTTGCCAACATGAGGCACTTCCTCACGTGTATGCTGGGTTTTACCAATATTTCTGCGTCTGATTATTATCATCAAAGTTTCTTATCAGAATGAAAGACTACAATTCTTAAGAAAGCAGAACATCGATGGCAGCTGATCCTGTTCATGATTTTGAGAAAATTAAAGCACATTCCTTTGCCGAACAGCAATACTCCTCATTCGAACATCATTGGGAAAGCTCTGAATGAGGGAAGCTTCACACGGATGCCATATGAAATTGGCAGTGCGCATTTTGATACTTATTTTGGCGTGTCAGACAAATTGATTATTGAGTGCCATTTCAATGCAAGAACTGCGCGTTGGAGAAAGTGTCTGTGTTCAATATTAACTCGCCTGTTCAGGGTACATCCGATCCATGTATCTGTTACAGGTAGTGCGTAGTTTCACTTTTTGGCCTGCAGTAGCAGTAGTACTAGTAGCGCGTCAGCCGAACCAAGAATGAGAGCTGGAGTATGTAAGAGCTATGATTAAGCTATCTGTGGGTATGGATCAAGCATATTATGGTTACCAGGGGTACATGTCATGATTGCGCCCAGTAAGGTAGGTAAGGCCCAGTAAGGTAGGTAGGATTTTGGTAAGAGGGGGTCAAGATTAAAACAAAAAAGCTTGACAATGCTCAAGAAAGACAAGATGTGATTTGAGGCCATGCTGTCCTCTCCTGTTATGCATGAGAAATGTGTTATAACCGGACGTAAAAACTGCACTTTTGTTTCTGATTGACGTCCAACGCGTGCATAGGCTGAAAAAACACGGGAAGGGGATATTTCACAAGAATCCCATGTTATAACCCCAATTTTTTGGAAGTAATGCCTGCCCTAGTTATATCAGAATTGCCACTTTCGGGCGACGGACGTCAACAAAGTGCACACACACCAGCGATAATAGTTAAGGTCAACGTCCCCTCCAAAGTAAACAGGCCAATGCTACTGAACTGCATTGAAGTGTGTATTATAACATGAAAATTAACGTTACGATATTTCTATTCGACGCCGGTGGACATACGCAAGGTACGGGAACATTCGCAAACTACGTAGCCTGCCAAGTGGGGATTGTGGTCAGCTTCCTGCGAATGGCTCATATCAGGGACTAAACCTAAAAGGCGCTGGGAGCCATAGAAATGTATGCAGATGTTTGGCATAGTTGATGCATGTTCCTGAATTAGTGCCGAAATGCTGAGAAATGCTGTACCTAAAATGAACCTGCGGTATGATTTCGTTTTTCTGATGCCTTGATAATGATGGGCATAAAACAACAAAAGCAAGCGAAGAGAAAGAAACCCCTACGATGCATATGGAGGTGACCGAAATGCGGTTAAAAAGCTGTTTATCCATCTCTGTTGCGCAATGTTCCAGCTATGATGGTGTCTCACCCGTTGTGGAGTCCTGGCGCCGCCACTGGGTAAATGAATCCTTTAATCAAAGTCCTGATCTTGTGAAGGGCTGGGAAAGTGTACCTACGAGAAGATGGGAATCCAAAGTACTTAAAAACTGAATGGATCTGGAGTTACCTACTCGAGCGCTGCAGTGTTGCATCTATCACAACATGTAATTTTGGTTGCAAAGTGTTATACCTGCCATGAAGCCGTGTAGGTCTCAGTGCTGCCAAACTGCTATCACATAACAATAAAAGGACTTTGTATCCAGGAAAACCCAGATGTGGATGTCCATAGGGCCATTGTTGAAGTCAGCGTACCTCATGAAACTGCTTTAAGCCTACATAACCAATGAGCGGTTCTGACATGCACAAAGGTGCTCAGGCGTGCACGGCATGAGCCATCAGCGATGCAGTGTACCCCGACAGCACCGCAGTCAATATGCATGATTTAGCAATGGCCCATCGCTAAAAAAGAAATGGTTCGGAAGAACAAAACAGCAAATCCACTGAAGGACAAAAGAAACATGCACAGTACCAGGTAAACTGTGAGGAAAAGCAACATGTACCAGAACTGTCATAATGGCTAGTTTCCAAATAATCATCAAATTCTACAATTTTGTAGTGAAAGCTAGCTAACAAGTTTTGCCACTTACTTCTGTTAGATTCACTGAAGGTCTGATCCAAATCGATTGCCGTCTGGAAGAGCAATCTATTTTGACCAAAGCTTTAGTGAATGTAGCAGAGGAAAGTGAAAAAACTGGCGTGACAAGAAGTTTGTGATTCAACCCGCGTCCGGTCCATGACATCTGGAATTACTGAGGGCAAATGAAGAGAAACCCAGGAGTAGGTACACCGGGCCAAACACTGCCCAAAAACGTTGGGAAGCAACGAAAACTGCCTTTCTGGACTGCAGGACCTCCCATGTTCCGACGCTATGGGACTGATCGCCACCAGACCTTCACCATTCGACGCGCCATATGCGATTTCCTTTCCTTTCCAGAACTTGGTGACCTCAGGTCAGGTCGACCAACTCCAAAAGCAACGAAAACCACCATTTTGGGATGCAAACAATCCTATGCTTCGAGCCTAAGCGACCAATCGTCACCAAACCTTCAACAGTCGAGGCGTCACATGCAATTTCCTTTCCCGTCCAGAACTGGGCGACCTCAGGTCAGGTCGGCCAACTCCGAAAGCAACGAAAATCGCCACTACGGGACTGTCTGCAGCCCAAAGTGATGGTTAATGTACGGAGACCAATAAAAGGCTGCGTCATATGTACGAATCATCTGGCGTGTTCCACGTAAGCAGGACCATTTTTGTGAGCGTCATGAAACTAGGACCAGAATACAACTCTGACATGGAAAGGACCCTCTGTTGTCGTCATCGTGCGTTTAGACCACGCGGGAGCCGTTTCCCCCATACCCAACCGTCCTAGCTGCATAAACAGCAGGATTACCGTTGCTGGGACCGTCGCTTCAGTGGGTCTCGGGGGACGTCTGAATCAGTACTGCGTTTCGCAACAATCATAAGCAGTTTTCTGGTAGGTATGGTCAGAATGATATTGCAATGATTTCTTACCTCGAGAAGTGATTTCGGGGGAGTGCTCCTCCAGAGGGCGTCAGGAGCATTAATATGACATCCATTTTCGGGGTTTAGTTAATAGGGGGAAATTGAAACGCGCCCTGATTTCGAATTTTCGTTGGCCTCTGTTGGTCAAAGGACTGATATTATGACTAACGGATGAGATTGACGTTTCGACCAGATCTGGTCAAAATCGAGTCATCGCTAAATTTGAATACCAATGCGACGCCAACTTGATGGCTAATATTGTTAGTGTCTCGGAGTGTCCAAATATATGTCCGACATCTTGGAGGAATCAGTTTGGAACGTCTCATCACTCCTAAAAACACCCGTGCAACTCCACGTCTCTGCCGTGTACCTAAAAAAAACACCCGTGCAACTCCACGTCTCTGCCGTGTACACCTAAAAAATATACACCCGTGCAACTCCACGTCTCTGCCATGTACACCTAAAAAACACACCCGTGCAACTCCACGTCTCAGCCGTGTACACCTCAAAAAACACCTGTGCAACTGCACGTCTCTGCTGTGTACACCTCAAAAAGTGTCCATGGGACACAGCGCTCTAACTTAAATAGAATCAGTGGGAAGTCGGGCCCTGAAGTAAAGCCCCAAACATCCCACTGGAATTAACTCCACTTGCGTTACACCTCCAACAGTATTTGAGAGGTGCATACGCTTGTGACAAACACTTTCAAGTAATGGTTGGGGTTTCTGACACTGTGCATATTCCTAAAAAAACACCGTCAATTACGGCATTTTGGCCAAAGACGGAGTCAAAACATTACATGTTGTCATAAAGTCTAGGACTATTATCGAAACATGGACTTGCTAAGGCCATTAATGTCGTTACACGCGGGCGAAAATGGGCCAGCACAAACCTCCTCATGCAGTTAGCGAATGCTGGATATTCTCATTCCAGAGACTAACTAGCTAATCACTCGGCCACTCCACGCCCCCAAAACGCTGCGCGTATGTGACAGCATCAGGGTTCATGGATAAGTTGAAACGGTGGTAATTGTTGCCGGCCGTCCCGCTCCGGCCATGCGGTGCGCTCTGCCCGCTCGACGGTCAAAGGTTACGGTGCCCGAGGCGTCGTCACCCGGCCGGTGATTGGCTGGCGGTGTGCCGACCGCTGGGTGGCGTGCGGCGCCGGCCCCGTTCTCAGACATTCGTTGTTAGGATCTCGGCGAGGCAGGATGTCCTCGCGCTCGACTCCATTCCAACGAATTTGCTTGTACTGCCTTGTAGTTTTTCGATGAGATACTTTGCGGGTGCTATCACTGCTGGCGTTCGTTTCTTACACAACACAGTTGGTTTATTAGGTTTATTTTCCAATATTTTTTTAGGTTTATTTAGGTTTCTTCACTAGTGCTTCACTTTCTCCGTACACTTTTTCGTTTTTCCTCTCCCAGACGATGAGGAAAATGGGAAGAAAACCAAGGATGTCTACTCTGATTCGGACCCCGAACGGACTACGGCCACTGACATGGATAACTCCCACATTACACCACGATCACGCTTACTGTTCCTGACCCACGCTCGGACACTAGCTAGAATGTCGTAGCACAACTGTTCACCTCGTCAGCGCACACAACGCACAGGAATCTGACCCTTGTCTGCCGACTGTCCACGCCCCTTCCACGTGACAACCACACCGACCGCTGCTGACCCTCGCTTGTCTTCTGCCGCCGCCCCTGCCACTGACCACCGCATGAGCTTGAACAGCGCCAGCTCAGCACCCTCTGATGCAAACTTGGACGCTCTCAAACCGTTATCACTCAGGCTACGTCTAGCGATATCTCATTCCGCAAAATCAATCCCTTCTGGCCCTCGAAGCAACTTGCCGCCATCTGTGGATCCTCTGCTGCGAAATTCAGAACTGAAGCACCGGCGAACTGCTCCCTCATTGTTAATACCACAGACAGAAACCACACCATAACGTTACTGAAAACCACAACTTTTTGCGGTCAAAATGCCTGCCCGACTCCAGACGTCACAAAACACCAGCCAAGGTACCATCTTTGCCCCCGAGCTCAGATTCGTACCCAAAACCGGAATCCAAGAGGAGCTGGATTCCGGTTCGGCGAACATAAGAAACAAATGCACTACGATGAACCGAGCAGCTCATTGCTGTACATCGCATGATCCTTGATTTTAGTGTTTGCGCTAGTTTTAGGTTGCGTTCTTTGCATGTGGAGCATTTCGGAGGCATGTGTCCTATTCATATCACACTGACCACGCTCAAGTGCTGTTGTAACCGTGGTTCTTCAGAGTGGACGACCACAAGATACAGTCCCGCACCGCAAGCATAACGCATTTTTAATTCACTGTATCTGGGCACACGCAAAAGTAGAATAAAAGGCAGCACGGCCAGGAAACAAAAAAAAAACACCATAGGGATAAAACTGATAAAAACATCACGGGCAGGAACCAAGAAGAATCACATCACAAGTCAGATAACACTGCACATTACTGCACAATCGGTGGCCCGGGGAGTAACGCAAGCAGTTGGCGAATCTCTCCTCCGCGCCGCGCTCCAGCCAGCTCCACATCTGCTGCCGCTCTGCTTGCATGCGGAGCAGCTCCAGGCGCTCCCGGTGCCTAGCCGCCTGCTGCGGTCTCCGCTTCTCTCTCCGTCGCTCTGAAGCTTCGATGTCCTGCTGTCGCCCTAGCCTCCATACTGCGCTGCAACAGGCTCCATATCTGCTGCTGCCGCTCTGCTTGCTCGCGGAGCAGCTCCAGGTACTCCTGGTGCCTAGCCGCCTGCTGCTGTCTCCGCTCCTCCCTCCGTCGCTTTGCAGCTTTGATGTCCTCCTGTCGCCGCTCCTCCCTCCGTCGCTCTGCAGCTTACTCGACAGCAGACGTACTCGACGAACTAGCGTGGTGGTTCGTCCTCCCGTTGACGGGCTCCAGGACGTCACCTCCCTCCGACCCCGCCCTCTGGCTGCGGCTCCCCGACGCCCCGCTCCAGCAGTGTCCGGGGACGAATCAGCCTGAACAGCGGTGGGGACCGGGCCGTAGGAGACCCACTGGCGGCGGCGGCAGCAGGGCCGGAGGAGACCCAGTGGTGGCGGCGGCGGCACCAGCGGTGGCAGCAGCGAACAGAATGGCAGCGGAGGCAGGGAGAGAAGAATTGGAGCGGTGAAAATTGGGTCGGTGAGGTAACAAGCAGACTAGAGGGGCCGACGAGAGGACATCAGCTGGACAAGAGACGGACATGTTGCCACGTCACAGCCCTCAGTTTGTACGATGTCCGTGCCAAATTCTCAAATAATTTCTTCGCTTACCGTTTTTTTAACGGAATATTTCTGTACGTCTTTTTCAGGTTATCGTACTTCTCTTCCAATTTTGCAACGTCCGGAATGATCATGGGTGAACTTTGCAACACGCTGTTCCGGAGAGAATTCGTAATAGGAATTTGTTTCTTCAGAACTGCGGCGACTGTCGGATCACGCCCACAAGACGCCCTGCCAGTGTCGGCCTCCAGGACCGACTCTGCCGCTGAATGGCACCCCGGATGACCTTATCGGCCAGGTCAGAGTTCCCTTCCAGGGCGCTCAGGGAAGGCTGAGGCAACTGGAAAAAAACAAGCAGATGAGGATGTCTGGTATGCCTAGGAAGAATGGGATGGAAGAATAGGAAATTTATCTTGGTTTTTATCTTGACCTTTATATTGACCTTGACCTTTATCTTGACCTTTATCTTGACCTTGGCCTTGACCTTTATCTTGACCTTGGCCTTGACCTTGACCTTTATCTTGGCCTTGGCCTTTATCTCGACTTTCACATCATGATGATGATGACATCATGACGACATCATGATGATGATGACGGTGACGACGATGATGATGACGACGACGACGACGACGACGATGACGACGACGACGACGACGACGACGACCACCACCACGACCACCACGACAACGACGACGACGACGATGATGATGATGACGACGACGACGACGACGACGACGACGAACACGACGACGACGACGACGACGATGATGATGATGACGAGATCCTATTTAATCTTAATTAACCTTAACTAATCTTAATTAATCTTAAATAAGCTTAATCTTAATTAATCTTAATTAATCTTAAGTAATCTTAAGTAATCTTAATTAATGTTAATTAATCTTAATCCTCATTAATCTTAATCTTAATTAATCATAATTAATCTTAATCTTAATTAATCTTAATTCATCTTCATTAATGTTAATCTTAATTAACCCTGATTAATCTTAATCTTAATTAATCTAAATTAACCTTAATCAATCTGAATTAATCTTAATCTTAAATAATCTTAATCTTAATTAGTCTTAATCTTAATCTTAATCTTAATTAATCTTAAGCTTAATTAATCTTAATGAATCTTAAGCTTAATTAACGGTAATGTTAAATAATCTTAATCTTAATTAATCTTAATTAATCTTAATCTTAATTAATCTTAATTAAGCTAAATCCTATGTAATCTTAATTAATCTTAACTAATCTTAATTGATCTTAATTAAGCTTAATCTTAATTAATCGTAATTAATCTTAAGTAATCTTTATTAATCTTAATCCTTATTAATCTTAATCCTAATTAATCTTAATTAATCTTAATCAATCATAATTAACCTTAATCTTAATTAATCTTAATCTTCATTAATCTTAATTAACCTTAGTCTTAATTAATCTTAATTAATTTAAATTAATCTTAATTAATATTAATTGATATTAATTTATCTTAATTAATCTTAATTAATCTTAATTAATCTTAATCTTAATTAGTCTTAACCTTCATTAAACGAAAGTCAGCCTATGAACAGAGGCGCACCCATTATTTTGCCGAAATTGGTCGGGGAAATTTCTGATCACGCAAATCAGAATTCCATTCTTGCGCTATAAGAATGGCGGAAAGGATTCGTTGGACATAGACTCATGTGGCCTCACAGGCGCTGGCAAAGGGGTCGGGGACCGGCCCCGGCCCCCGCCCCCCTTAGGCTTGCATTTTTTGTGAAGGCCGTTGCACATCGTCTTCCCAGCAGGCAATTTTCGTATGATTTTAATTTACACTGAGCTTCCCCCTTAAGAAAATCCTGGCAACGCCCCTGTGTGGCTTGACATACGTCAGAGATCCGATCCAAACTAAAGTCAAAACTTTGGCACAAGGAGTAAAAAGCTCCGAGGAAAAGATGCTCTAAATTTCGTGCCTCTGCGACAATTCCTCCTCTCGCACTAATGTAACTTGATGTGATTTTTTGCTGGCATCCAATACAACTGTGCCAATTGTAAGAGAGGAAAAGTAATCTCCACATTACTGCTTACATGGACTGTGATAGGGAAGGTTTACTCTGATGTGAGACCCGAGTGCCAACATTCTCCATCACAAACGGGTATCGTCTTCTGGAACGGTGCTCTTTGCCGCAAGATGCCAGTAAAACACTGATGAATTACAAAATAAAACTCGATATCCCTGAAAGGTTAATTACCTCCCAAAATCTATATCTTACTAACACAACACAGCCACAAAAGCATGTCTACCAAACTACGAAACGACTGACTCTCTTTGCTGGTCTTGCTTCCCGATTTGTATTAACCCTAATCCACCCTACGGGCAATTTGCTCGTTCCTGCAATTCTCTGGTTTCAGCGATTGAATGAATGCATGGAACGTACTTCTATAACCCAATTTTCTTTCTCCATCTAATGGAGGTGGTCCCTGGCCACGCCCACGTCAACATGGTGTATGTGTGCATGTGCCAGGTGTCGTAAGAAAGGTTTTGTCCCAGACGAACATCTGTCCTATACGAACTTTTGTTGGACGAATAGTGAGATGAACTTCTGGCTTAGACGAACTTTTGTCCTGCCGGACTTTCGTTAGACGTGTTTTTGCCATAGACGAACTTTTCCGCGATGAGCTTTTGACCTTACGAACTGCTACCCGACGAACTATTGCCCTACGAACGTAAGTCCGGCTAACTCCTGCCACAACCCCGGCTCCTACCCCCCCCCCCTTGGCGCCGCTACTATGATGGCCGCGTTACTCCGTCGGCGCAGCTGGGGCTTCCAAATCAGACATGTGCCTGGGTCCTGAGGGAATGCGGGATATCCTCAAGCTCTATGCAACCCCTCATTGATCTGGGCGGGTCATTCTGTCATACTGGAAAAGTCGTGTCCCTCCGGAGCAAAGCGGTGCCCTGGTGACGCAACACTTACCCCGGTTAGCTTAGAATCCGGCGCAGAACGAGGACAGCTTGCATTTCATCGGGGTCCCTGCACATGTCTGCTGCCAATGTTTTCCCTCGGTGGAAGGGAAACTGCTGCGATGCGAAGAGAGCCGCGGCGCTGCCGTGTTAGTAGACAGAAACCGTCCGGCACTGGGTGCGGGAGGCTGACCGCCGGGGAGCTCCAGGCCAAAGTAATTCGAGCTGTCACGTCGCGCACGACACAAACATGTCACATATGACGCACTGGGTTCTGCAATCACGACGAGAGACTAAGCCTCTTTGTTCGAGGTTGTCCTTATTTTAAAGGCTTGCATCCCGTCTCTGGTGTTACGACCCATATCCTTTTCACGGTTTGTTTCGAAACATCAGAAACCTGACAGTCCCGTCACAGTTGTGACGCTGCTTTGTTGTGCAGCCTAGCTGTAGATATATAATCCCCAAGGCTCCTGAGCGAATATCCGCTAACGTCCGTGACTCAGCGGTGCCTTGGAGAACGTGCCTTAGGTTCAGGCACGTAGCCAAGGCAGGGGGAGGGGGGCATGGCGGCCATGCCCCTCCACCTAAACCAAGCGGTCTTCACTAGATTTATATCGATCCCGCATGAATACGGAATAGTGATCATATATATGTTGCAAAAACAAACATTTGTTTTCCTGTGCGTTAAATACAAAGTAAATTACTTAACATTATTGTTGTTTCCTATAAACTTCGTCATATGCCAGTGGCATATGGCAAGATTTGACATTTGCGCCCCCCCCCCCCCTGAGGAAAATCCTGGCTACGTGCCTGCTTAGGTTACTATATTGTAAGGATTCACTCGCTTCGGGTGCATTGTTGTCTGTTTCCGTTCATGCGATATGAGCGGGAACCATGCCAGCAGACGCGGAAAAGGTCTTCGTTGGGAGTTTGCTGAACGGTGGTTTGTAATGCGGCGTGCCTTGTGAAAGCACGCCTGTTTCTCAGGTATCTGATGTTCTCGTTTTGAGGACGATGTCGGGGGATCATGCTGCCATATATTGAAAATACCTAGAATAAATGGCAACCCACAATGTCCATCTCATTGTGTTCAATGAAAGACATACTACGTTAACAAGCGCACTGGAAAGGTGGGTCTTTCTGTGCCCCTCCCCCACCTGATTTTCTTGGAAATCTCGAGAATGGATCGCGGTTAGTTATTGTTATTTTGTGGCATTGATGCCAATTAAATAACTCGTCGATTGACGCAGAAAAATTGGAAATCGGACATCGGCCGGAAATTTTTCAAGTTTCAAGCATTTGAAGTCAGACAAATATAACGAAAACAACGGTTGTCGTTGACAAATGGGTGCTATGTGGAAGAATCGGTACCTAAGATTACCGTTTGAACACAATCATGCGACGTCATTCGGGCATAAGTGATGGATGTACCAAGACCAAAGCCAGGGTCAATAAGGTTCAAAGCCATCAAAGGTCAAGGTCAACCACCTTGTGACTTGATCCAGATTTGCTTTGCAACATGTCGGTTTGTATGAAATATGCATTGACATGCATATTCCATGCATGCAAAGACACACAAAGATGCATGTAAAGACCATAATAGAAACACGTTTGGCACATTAACCCTATTCCCGGAGGGCTAGACGGTATGGCCGATTCCCGGCAGGGGGGGCGGATTCGGCCCCCCCTGAGATCTCGAGAACTACTTATCCGATTTCATCGCAACAAACGGCAATCGATTTGCCGTGACGTGAACTACATTTTGATAAAAAGAAATTTTCAAAATTTTGAAATTTGTGGATACAGGGGGGCAAAAATTTCAAAATGGGGGGTACTTTTTGACTTCTTATAACTCCGTTGTTTATGGACCGATTTCGATGAAACTGGCATCAATCGAGAGATTATGGACAGGGCTTTTACCATGGGTATGCAAATTTGAAATTTTGAGAAAATTCATGGGCGTTCACAGGGTTTCAAAAATAGGGGGATTAGTTTTCCAATAACGGAATGAACAAAAGAGGCCAAAACACTTTTTTAGCTTCCGCTAGTCATGTTATGCTAAAGAAGTACAAATCGCATTACAATGTTTGTATAATGTTAGCATAGGCGGTGCCAGGGACATAAAAAAGGGGGAACTGTCATGGTCACACGTTTCTCAGATCAACTTGTGACCTTTGACCTTAAATGACCTCCAGTGACCTTGGGGTCACCTGGAATGATGTCGTGTGCATTCAATATTATCTGTAAACGTTTTTAATCGATTAAATTCACTCTATTCCAAAAAATTCATTTTTTGGCTTTTGCGATATAGGGTACGCGCACTGACATTTTAGGTCATAGCTCCGTGACCTGACCTGATATCAAGCTGAAACTTGGTACACAAGTAGAGGGCATCTTCCTACGTCATATATATTCCGGGTTTGGCATTTGAAAAAACGGCGCCGAAATTATTGCAAAAAAACAAATTTTGACTTTTGACCTTGACCTGACCTTGTAAAGTGACCTCAGATAAACAAAATTACATATGCACATTGCCCAACTATTTAGTTATATATTCATATAAAGTTTTAAGTTCTATCTTAAAAACTCTGTTTTTGGCAGACATTTTCCTTTTACCCTCAACATGGCCAAAAATGGCCTGAGGTGCCTCCCAAAAACGTTGCCTGGCTCCGCCCCTGAGCAAAATAGAATTTCGAAATTTTGTCACGGCGCGTAGAAGGAATAGCTAGGAAAAGTCACTAAGTTTCGTGAAGCTGCGTCAAAAAGCCTGGAATTGGCAAGCAAAAAACCCGAGGGGGGGCGGATTCCGCCCCCCCCTGCCGGGAATAGGGTTAATACTCACATGTATGTGTGTGTGTATATATATATATATATATATATATATATATATATATATATATATATGTACACCCGTACATAAATATAAACGCTGGAAGTAATCAAATGTACCGATGTTGACTACCTTAGCTGAAAATACGCCAAAACATGCATGCCCTTATTGACACTCAAGCTATCCCGTGTTGCTCGAAATTTGATCTGCAAAAGATGAAAAAATGACGCCATATGTCAATGGCCTGACATAAACTCGACCCGAAATCCTCAGCAAAGACGCCAAATGAATGTGAATTGCCGTATTCCACGTTTCAACCCTCAAACAAACACCCTTTTCTCGTTTCGTTCGAAAAGCTGTACGGAATGGCCTGCACGGACTACGAAAGTGTCCAAAGTTGATGTTTTCGACCCCATTTGACCTTGAAGATATTGACCTAGAGTCATGAAAATTACACACAATGTAAATCGTTAAGGCCCCACCCTGTCCATAACATTTGATTTTTCTATCTCTTTCCGTTTCCGAGATTGGAAAGGGGCACTTTTCTGCCCCTCTTCCAGTGCGTGTTTGTGCAAAACCCCTTGCGCTGCGCGGGTTAAAGGACTGTTGTAATTATTCCACTTTGAACTAGTATTTATGGTCACTTGAATTTCATTCTGTATTCCTTGACTGCACAGAAAATATGCCTGTTTATGTGTGTGTGTTTTTTTAGAAGGCCCTGGCCCACCCAATGGTGATTTCGCCCTCCCAGTGTTGGTTTGGGCCCCCCAAAATTTTCTGCTGTTTTTAAAGGAAAATAAGTAATAATACCGAAAGGAACGGCCATAAGTTTATCTATCTATCTATATCTATATCTATATCTATCTATATTTATCTATATCTATATCTATCTATCTATATCTATCTATATCTATCTATCTCTATCTTCTATCTATCTATATCTATCTAGCTCTGTCTATCTATCTATCTCTATCTATCTATCCCTGTCTGTATATCTATCTATATCTATCTATCTCTCTCTCTATCTATCTATCTATCTATCTATATACCTATATACATGGGGTAAATGATTTTTTTTATTTGGTAAATGGTAGCAAAAACGAAACTTATGATTTCCATTGGTCAAAAATGAAGTGGACTAAATTAAATCCATCGGAAAAAATACATTTGGGGAATGCCAGGTTTGTCAGGCCCTCGGCTCGGCCCCCCCCTCCAATCATTTACGGAAACTGACACCCCTGCTACTCGGTACTGTCGTCGAAAAGAAATGATGGACCCATAGCTTTGGTAACATGATTTCCCATCTTCATTTTTTGTTCATGAAAACATATGACGTGGGACACTGTATAATGTTAATCAGCGATTAATAAGCAACGCCACAGAGGCTTGTAGTCATATCGTGCCATATCAGTCTCACTATAGAAACTGTATTATTTGCCTACTATCATGACATTCTTACTCCAAGCCCAATACATACCTTTTCGGGTTTGATGGAAATCGATGAAATGACAGCTCCGGGTTCTTTCTTTTCGAATTGGTGCAGCTTATTGCCCCACACCACTCAGCGCCACTCCTCCTCGTCATCGCTATCACGCCCAACGCCCACGATTTGGCTGCAGATATCTTGCTGTCGTTCCGCGCATGCGCACTGGGTCCGATAGCCGTTGATAATTTTTTGCGGGAGTTTCCCATCCATATAGTTCGTTATCCATGGTTTACTTCAGGCGCTCGCGGTAGACCCCGGTAGAATGACGCGCTAGTCAACGGCGCTGGTTTCCTACGGCCCGAAATACCATGTCACGCTCCGCGGGGCGTGAGCTGATATTAGGAATCATGAACATCAGGAGTTATGAACGCTAGGGGTTGTGAACATCAGTGATTGTGAGCATTAGGGGCTATGAACCATAAGGGGTTGTGAACAACATACAGATCCGGCATGGCGCCCGATTCGTGGGTCAAGGTCTTCGGCCTGGTGGTACGAATGACAGACGGTGCATTGAGCTAGACTGGGATGCTTTTTCCGAGTCGTCACGATCACTTGAACGCCAGCACCACACCAATCCTGAAGCACGTCCAGAAACAGCATTTTCATATTGTCTTCGCTTGCGCGTGGCACGTGTCGCGTGCAAGGAAACGTGCTGTGTGTCACGAGACTGTCCGTTCAATTGCCTTTCCAAGCTGTCTGGTTTTGAGCCAACCTGACCCGTGGTTGCCGAGAAAATTCGCCGAAACCGAAACATTGTTTGGCGCTGTTTGCTTTCCCGTTTTACGTGTTATTTCTATGGGCTAAAAATCTGCCTTGAAGCGCGGGGCACGCGCGAACGACGGGGCGCAGCGCGCCAAAAATCAGCGGACTTGTGTTATGAGCACTCCCTTTCAGCATGGCCCGAGAAACTACCGTGCGACTTAAAGAAGTCACGAAGGTATTTGCATGTTTTTGTAATGCAATATGGCTGGAAAGTAGGTATTGCTCGAATGTGGCGAAAACTTGTTTCACATTGTCTGTCCCTCCCTGGCCATCAAAATAAACATCTATCTCGAGTGGAAAAGAAATGAAGAATACAACGCCCCTGGAATGACACATGATAAAAAATCATGACGTACGGCAGGGTTTAAAACAGTGTGTAGCCTAAATAGCATATTAAATATGATGAGAGGCTGTCCCAGCAGGCATTCATGCGTTTCTATTCTTATTGGCTAAAAATGGGCGTCTGAAAACGTTCTGACCGTGGCAGTATCCGGTTTTATGGCATACAACAGCATGACGTTTTTGCTCTGGTGGCCGTGTCCGATTCCAGGTCGTACCATGTCGTGGCGGACGCCACCTTCATGACGGCGTTTAGCACCGGACGCTGCCGTTTGAGGATTCGACGCACGAGAGGCACACGTGCGCATTCACGCGGTGTGCACACAAGCCAATTGCAGCAGTAGAAACTGCGCAATCGGGAGCGTGGCGTAGGCCATGTCGCATTTTTCGGAGGTTTCCAGATTCTTTCAAATTCGACAAACAAAAAACTACGGTTTCGCCAGGGTCATATCGCTGGCCACATCGCCCGCAGGCGGCCGTGCGGCCAAACCGCCAACGAGTTACGGACAAATTTGGTTTCGATCGAAGCGCACTACAAAACTGGTACCAACCACATAATAAAATTATGTGGTTTTGCTCAAAAATGCCGAAAAACGCCTGAAAATATCCGAAAATTGCCGAAAACGTTTCGGCCAATCGTGTTGTCACGTGACCGTAGGTGTCAGCTGACTATCGCCTCGGCGGTGGCATGGCGTCCCCTATTTAGCGCGGTGGAAAGTGGCTCCGAAAGACAAGTGATTTTTCGCCGTCATTGCCGCGTGCAATGGCATCCGAGGTGCTTTGATAATGTTCACCGTTCAATTGTGCGTGGAATTCGGGTGTTTTTCTTGCGGAAAAGTGCAGTGACCATTTCCAAAGTCGACTGACAGAAGGTGGTGTCGGGCTGTCCGAGGGCGGTTTTGCCACACGGGAAATGGTCGGCTACGAGAGGACATATTACATTCTGAGTGCCAGATGGTGAGCTGAAACCATTTTGAACAGACACAGGAACACGCACGCTGTCTTCTGGTATGCTTTTCGCCGATGAAATCTCACTGAAAACAGTTGAAAAGTACAATGTTGCTTTGGGGCATTGCGCCACTGTGGCGCTACTTGAAATAGGTTGTACAAAATTACCGGTGCGCCATGGACAGCTTGAAGTGCTTTTCAGAGACGGAATGGCCAGCAGTGTTTTTTGTGGTGTGCGTTGTGAGGGATGAAACGTGTTTGAAAGGAATAAAAACGTACAACAAAGGTTGTGTTTGCGCCACTTTTGCCCCCGCATGGATAACGTTATATTTGAAAACGCGTGCTAGATGGAGTTCTGAAACCACTTTGGAAAGACAGAACATGAGGTAAGCTTTATTTTGGTAGTCATTTCCATAGGTTTTCCATTTTCGGGCATCGCCGCCACCCTGCTGGAGGGCGGACGTACGGTGCACGCCCAGTTCAAGCTGCCCATTCCGGTGGTGGAGGACTGCACCTGCTACGTGAGTGCCCGCGGCCCCCAGGCGGACGCCATCCGGGCTGCCAGTCTGGTGGTCTGGGACGAGATCACCATGTCGCCGTCTCACGCCCTGACCGCTGTTGATAGGCTGCTCCGGGACCTGCGCGGCGCCGACGTGCCCTTCGGCGGCCTGCCCGTCTTGTTCGGCGGCGACTTCCGGCAGATACCGCCGGTGGTTCGCCGCGGCGGGCGGGCGGACGTCGTGGACCTGTGTGTGCGCCAGAGTCCTGTCTGGCCGCACGTGCGTAGCATGTTCCTCCGGCAAAACATGCGGGCGGACGCGGAGGAGCACGACTTCAGCGACTGGCTGCTGGCTGTTGGCGACGGCCGTCTGCCACGGCTGCCGGGTCGCGGCGAGCACGCCGTGGAGCTGCCCGACGTGGTCGTGGAGGTGGGCGAGCTGGTTGACTCTGTCTTTCCGCAGGAGGTGCTTCACGCCGAGCAACAGGTGACGTAGCGCGCCATCCTCTGCGTCAGGAACGATGAGTCGCTGGCCGTCAACGGCGCCGTCCTGGACCGCCTACCCGGCCAGGTGTAGCTCTACGAGAGCGTGGACGAGACGGTCGGCGAGGAGGACGACGAGCTGGCCGAGGTCGTCCCCGTGGAGTACCTCCACACGCTAACGCCATCCGGCATGCCTCCCCACCAGCTGCGCCTGAAGGTGGGAGCCGTCGTCATGCTGTTGCGCAACCTGGACATCGACAACGGCCTGTGTAACGGAACCAGGCTTGTCCTCAGGCAGCTGGGCGACGCGGTGCTGGACGCCGAGGTCATCACGGGCGCTGCCAACGGTCGGCGGGTGCTCATCCCGCGGATGGTGCTGACCCCGTCCGACACCGGAGGCCAGGTCACCTTCCGTCGCCGCCAGTTCCCGCTGCGCCTGGGCTTGGCCATGACGGTGAACAAGGCGCAGGGACAGACCTTCGACATGGTGGGTTTGCACCTGCGCCGTCCGGTGTTCACCCATGGCCAGCTATACGTGGCGCTCTCTCGTGTTCGCAGGTTTGCAGCTCTACGCGTCAAGATTGCCGAGGGCCAGCGGCAGGGTCGCCTGCCGGGCGGCGGCTCATGGTACACCCAGAACGTGGTGTATCACGAGCTGCTGCCCATCTACTAACGACGTACCTGACGTGGCAGGCATGGAAAGTGTATTTGGCGGTGTTTGGCGGTGTACGACGTGTATCGAATTGTAATTTATCATATACACTGATGTATGTATGCATGCATGCGCTGTAATTTGCATATGTATTACTGTGCCCGTTGCCGGCAGGTATTACGGCATTTCCAGTGTCTCGCGATGCATTCGAATGGTATGCATTTCGGTGGGTTGGACGTCTTGAGTGATGTGTATGACATAATTCATCAAGACATTTTAATACTATGTTGATCTTAGCCCTACTCCTGAAGGGCTAAACGATATAGCCGACTCCCGGAATAGGGGGGGGGGGGACGGGGCGTGGATCCGACTGCCCTCCCGAGATCTCGAGAACTACGCATTCGATTTCATCGCAACAAATGGCAATTGCTTTGCTATCACGTACACATTATTATTAAAAGGAGTTCTGACGATCTTGAAAGGTTGGATACAGGGAGGGAAGTAAAAAAATGGTGAATATTTTTCTACTTATAACTGGACCGTTTGTAGACCGATTTTGACGCAATTAGCATGAACTGAGAGCCTATGGATGGGGCACTTGACAATGGTCCAAACGTTCGAAATTTTGAGGAAATTTATACGTATTCACAGGGTTTCGAAAATGGGAGGACTATTTCTTCATAAAGTGATTTAACAAAAAAATAAAAACCCGTTTCTTTAACTTTTGTTAGTGATGTTATCCTCAAGAAGAGCAAATCGTCTTACATTATAAAATGTTAGCAGAGGCGGTGCCAAGGACATGAAAAGGAGGAACTGTCATGGTTACTTATGCTCATCAGGCCAAATTACGATCTTTGGCCTTAAATGACGTCCAGTGACCTCAGAGTCACTTGGAATGACCTTGGATGTATTTCATATTGCTTGAAAGCGTTTACAGTCATTCGAATTGACTACGTCTAGACTTCCAGTTCATGTCGGTCGTGATCTAGGGCACGAGCACTGGTATTTTAGGTCATAGCTGTGTGACCGGATCTGATATCAGCGCGAAATTTGTTACACAGATAGTGGGCGCTGTTTTAAATCATACGTAGTCCAGCCTTTACGTTTGAAAAAATAGGCACTGCAATCATTAACATGAAACTCGATTCCAGTTTTTACCTTGATCTGATCTGAGATCGGCAAAATTATTTGAGTATTTTTGCCCACGTATTTCCCTATGCACCTATATAACGTTTTCAGTTCTATTTCATAAATTCATTTCTTTTGTCTTCAACAGGACCAAAAATGGCCTGCATTGCCTTTTAAAAACGTGGCCTTGTTCCGCCCCTTAGCAAAATAAAATTATGAAATTTTGGCACGGAACGTAGAAAGAATAAGCAAAAAGTGGCCAAGATTCATCAAGCTCCGTCAAAAAAGCAAAAAAGCCGAGGGGGCAGACTCAGTCCCCTTCCCAGGAATACGGTTAAGCTGAATGTTTCACATTAGTGATGTGTTTTGACCTCAGACAACCAAAACGTAGATCCTGGAAGTCGGTATCGATTTCAGATGTGTTACTTTTCAGAAATTTTCATTACGTTTTTACAGCTGTATAATACACTACCAATTTCAGTGTGTTTTCCATGAGATATATGCTGCACTATGATACAGATGATGGTTTGCGTACTATTCACAACTGTTGCATGAGCAAAAGATGGCGCTTTCAGTGCGTGCTGGCAGGTGGTCGTACGCAGAAATCACCAATGCGAAATCAGATGGCCTTGACTACGCGCTTTGTTTGTTCCCTTTTGTTTGGCCGATGCTGAAATATTCAATCGATATAACGAAATAACGACGCAGTATCACCTGCATTGCTAAACTATGTCCATTGCCTAGACTCTTTAGAGTATAAAAATAAGTGCTTTGAATTGAAAGAATCATGGCTGTACATTAAGCTCGTCGCTTTCCTCGGGAAGAAATCGTATCGCGTCATCATCGGCGGTGGCATATTATTTGACTTAGCACCTTGCGTTCGCATCTTGAAAATTCTTGCATTTAGGGATTTCTCAGTTCAGTGAATGCTGAAACACTGATTAGTAACATTTTGTTGAGAAAAGTCCGTGCAGGTTATGTACTGTGTATAATTTATTAATGTATCGTACATAAGCCATGCAAATTAGTATACGACGAATCTTTTGAACGGACGTTTTGAAATGGCGTTGATTTGCCGAGCCGTCCATACCAAGCTCAGCGTGTTGCTAAGCCCTGACCCCAACACCCAAGAGTTCCCAAATATGGAGTAATTTTTACGCAGCCACCGGACCAGGTGGCACGGTTGAATGGATCACGGCCGGCCTGTGACCAGACCGGCTGACCCTTTTGGTCTCTGACTAAATACGTCCGCCTGTTCTGGGACACAAACCCAGTGTGTGCGACATAGTAGTCTTCGATATCCGGCTCCTTGTCCGTCCATTCACGGTGAGTCTTTCGTGACGATCAATTTGTCGTGAAACACAGAGACAGCTTGAACTTCATCGGATTCCGTTTCATTTCGTATTTTACCCTCTTATTGTTTTTTTTCTCCATGTTATGTTTGTGCCAAGAAGTTCAGCAAATCTGAAACATTGCTGGACAACGTTTCTGTTTCTCGTCCGTTTAAGTTGTCTTTTAACTTGTCGCTTGTCACGTGCCTGCAGATGTGTTTTTTATTCCGCTTTCCCCCGTGATGCGTGACGTGTAGCATCACTGCTTTACCATGGTTGCCTGTGTTCCGTTGTTGTGGGTCCAAGGTTACACGATATGGCATTGCGCATGTCTCTGTGACGGCAGCTTTTTGCGCTCCGTTGTGCTGTTCCCTCTTCCTTGTTGAAGGCCAAACCACCACGAGAGTTAGTATGTTGTCATAGCCAAGGTTTTGACAAAGACAGGGAGCGAACTGGCGACGCTCGTCGTTTCCTGTGTCGTCGCCAGTTATTTATCCAGGGTTATCTATTCTAAAGGCTCGACGTGGCTAACGAGTCGCGTGTCTGGTGCTGTCTTTGTATGATTACAAGAATCCGTGGCAGACGTCTTTTTTTTTTTTTTTTTTTTTTTTTTTTTTTAATATATATAATAGAAAAAAAAAAGAAAAGGTTTATTATTTAAAAATGTTTTTTTTTTATAAGAAGAAAAAGGCCTTTCTTAATTTTTTAAACCCCTTTCAAAACTTTCCTTTTGAATTCAAGTGGTCTGCATTTAATTTATTTAATTAATTTATGTGGTATGATTGGGCATCCGCCTCGTCTGGCTGCGTCTCGACGACCCTTCGTCCGCCAGGCTCACACACGCGTCCCAACGTCTCCACGCTTTATTTCCGACTGCCGCCGACGCCGAATGCCCCCGACGCCGCCGCACATGTCGGCCTGAAACCCGATCCGCCGCCGGGTCGGCTCCTCAGCCCCGACGTTAAAATAACACTTTGAAGGCTAAAACTAAATGATGGCGGGAACGGCTCTGCCTGAATCCAGGGTCGGCACACGTGGCGACGACAGGACGGCCCCGCTCAACAACAAAGACCACACTCCCCCCTGATCCTATGGCGGATCACCATACTGGAACAGGCGCGCTGGCCGGCGCTCTCTCGAGCTGCGACGCGGCAGCGGCCTCCCTGGACTCTCCTCCTCGCTTGAATCTTCATTTTCAGTCGCATCTTCCTCCTCGTTTGATCCGGGGTCGTGCACGGGAGCCGGCGTCTCGATCACCAGGCTGTCGTCGCCCGCGTCGCTGTTAGGTTTCTCCACCGGCGGCTCCTGCTCGACAGGCGGCGGCGCAGTGACGAGCCGCAGATCGCGCACATGACGAGGCATGCCGTCGACCTCGACATTTTGTGCAGAGACGACCCCGGTCACCGTGCCCATGGAACTCGGAACGTCGCAGCGTCGACTGGGGTGCCGAATCCACACGCGATCACCGACGCTGAAGCGGTGTTGCGCGTCTGCCGGTTGCTCACGCTCCTCCACGCCGTCGATGCCGAGTAGCCTGACCTCATATCTGAACAGCTGGTTGGCAGGGGCGGAGGCAGGGTCGTCACTTCGCGGCATCACGTTGTAGCGGTAGACGGCTTCTGCGATGCAACAGCGCTTTCGCGCAGCTATCGTCTTCACCGACCGATGACATCGCTCCGAAATCCCGTTACCGGATGGGACGTTCGCACTGCGATACCGAACACTCACCCCCCAGCGACTGGCGAATTCACGGAACATCGAACTGCGGAAGCTGGTGGCATTGTCAGTCAACAGCTCCTTCGGCGCACCACGCTCGAAAAACACCGACTCCAGCCTCTCGATGACACTGGCCGCGTCCTGGCGTCTGAGCTGCCTCCAGATTGCGTACCGCGACGGTCCGCAGTCGATTAGCGTCAGGTAGTGTTGACCTCCGACGTGGCAGATGTCCATGCTGACTCTGCTCCAGCACTCCTTGACTCCCAGTGACCCTCTCTGCCACCTCGCTGGCGCCGGATCAATTGACTGGCAAGCCTGACACTCGCGCACAACTTTCCGCACGTGCTGCCGCGTGACCGACGGACACAGCCGTCGGCAGAAGTACAGTGTGCGCTTGACGCCAGGATGCCCACTGGTCTCGTGGACTGCAGCGATGTTTCGTTCGGGGACAGAAGTGACGACTCCACACACTGGCTGGATGCTGGCGGAAGTCAGCCACTTCTTCGGCACCCTCGTCAGCGCGTCAGCCCTGTTTTCCGCCGAGGAGACGAGCTTGACCTCGAGCTGCAAGTGGTACTCGTTGACGATCGACTTAATCGTTTCCAGGCGCCTGCGGATCAGCATCTCGCTGGCAGCCTTCGTCTTCAGACGCGACCTTCCTGATAGCGTGTCTGCCATCCAATGGTAGACGGTCTTCGAGTCTGTCATCAGCGCCAGCTTCTTCATCTTCCAGGAGACAGCCAGATTCACTCCGCGCACCACAGCATCCAGTTCAGCGAGGTTGATATGTGTGCACTCGTTCTGTCGCAACCAGGTGACGTCCTCGATGATCTCGCCGTCCACCTCCAGCGCGGCTCCCAGCGCGAGGGAGCTGGCGTCCACCCAAACGACGGCCTCATCTCCATCCACATCCCACCGACCACGAGCCGGATGAGAGCGCTTCACGCGCTGCAGCCCATTTTCGCCACATCTTGTTGTTTCCGGAAATTGACGATTTTTGCCATTTTTGGGTATCAGGTGGCGGAGATTTTCAGTGATCAGTATTTGGTTGTCATCTGCACTGTCCGATGTCACTGTCTGTTTCAATGTGGAAAGAACATTGGCTGGCGGCCGCCACATTTAGTTGATTCTTTTTTATGGGTCAATACCTGCCAAGAGACTGTTAATTATTGAGTTAACCGACGCGTGGCCCGGTCAAGCGACGTTAGATGGTTTAGATTTCGTCGCATTTCCTGTCCTCAGTATCCGTTTTCGCTTTCGTGCAAGAATGCCGAGATGCATGTTTCATGCTATGCATGGCGCAGGTCCTCCGAGAAACAGACTGTTACGGTCGTGTTTTGACGGAGCGGGCGCGTTGCCAGGCGCCCAGCGCCGGGTGCGACACGGCGTCCGGCCGCGCTGTCTGGCGTCACTCCGGCCTGAGGTCCAGCACGCTCCGCCGGCCGGCCGGTCCGCCGCCCGGTCTCCGTCTGGTCTGAGCTGACCTCCCTGAGGCAGGGTGGCAGTCATGTTCAGCCGCGCCGCTGCTCTGCTCGGGCCGGCCGTCGTGCTGCTCCAGCTGATGGACGTCGCCGCCTCCAAGTACGCCAGCGGCACCCGCCGGACCGGCAAGAAGCTGGTGAACCTGACTCCGCTGGAAGAGCATCACGTGCAGAGCGTGGGCCAATGTTTGATGCTATGTGACCGCCTGTCCAGCTGCCGTGCACTCAACTTCGGGCAGCTGTCGGCCGGGGTCAGCTGCCAGCTGTTCGATCAGGCCGCGTGCGACGGCCACCAGCTGGAGGCGGACCCGGCCGTGGACTATTACGACGTCACGGAGCAGCCGCCGCGGCGGACGGAGCTGCAGATGCCGTTCTGGGACGACGCCACCTGCACTCGGGACGGCTACTGCGCCGCCAGCTGCGCCGCACAGGGCACCGGTGAGTTCTGCGTGGCCGATAAGCACTGCGCCGGCCCGGCCCTGCGGCCGGCGGGCGCGTTCGCATGCGTGAACGGCACCTGCCAACCGGCAGAGGGCTTCTGGGAGGTGCGCCCCGGCCTGGCGCTGCCTAAGAACGAGACCTGGCGGATGGGCAAATTCTGGTGGACCTTCAAGAGGCTGACGCCGGGCCTGTGCTCGCTGGACATCGATCTGAGAAGGGGCTCCGGAGCCACCGCCTGGATGTCTGCCAACCACATCGACGACCACGCCGCGACCCGGCTGGTTTTCATTGTTGATGCGGATACCGTCGACTTGCACTACTACGACGCGGACGGCAGCAACATCCAGCTGCTGACGGACGCCGCCGCGCCGGGCATGACGGTCGAGGACGAGTACAGCCGGCTGCGGATCTCCTGGTGCGGCGGCGCCATGGCCATCGGCCCGGAGGACAACCCGACACTGGTCAGCGCGCAGGCGTCCGTCACGCAGTCGATCAACTACTTCATGTTTGGCAGTGAGAACGCGCCCTCCTGGCTGCGGGTGGACTCGGGCGCTGCCGACCGCTGGCTGTTCGAGACGGCTGGCGTAGGAACCGACCCCGTGTTCGAGGTTGGGCACGAATCTAACCTCATGCGACCAATATCTCCTACCGTTGACGTCACCGTCAAATACGACTGCATTGCGGCAACGGATTGCAACACCATTCTGAAAGGGCCGGGAGCTGAACGTCTGTCTATCTGCATCGGCTGCTGGGGAAACACCGAGAGTGCGCTCGTCTATACGCATCAGAACGGCAGCTGGGAAGACCATTTGCTTTTTGAGACGGGTCCGGTGCTCAGCGACATCGCCTTCAACACGTTCGAGGTGCGCTACAACAACGGCTCCGTCACTGCCTACAGGAACGGCAGCAGAGAGCCATTCTACGCCGTTCAGACGATGCGCCTCATGCCCAGCATCACCCACATCGGCATCGGAGGCTGCTGCAGCAGGAAGTTGATCCGAGTGGCCCGCTACGACGACCGATGGCGCACCGACTCCTGGGTCACGGACGGCACCGGCTTCAGCAACATGGCGGAGCCGGGGCCGTGAGTCCGGACCTCAGCAAATCTCCAGCCGTCCGGCAAACAAGACCAGAAACAAGTGGCGTTGTTTTGTCTCAGTCTAACAGATTCATAGTTCGCTGTTCGGTGTTTTTAGTGCTCCAGAGAGTTCATGAACTGTTCACCGAAGATACTTTTGTTTCCGACCAATCCACGTTGTGGTGAATCCACGTAGTGCTTTGCTTCTGGCCAGAAACTTCTTATCCTGGCCAACGAATCTCATATACTGACGAGCGAAAAGCTGCGCAAAGTTACCATGTGTTTTTGTAGGTGCCTTACAATACCTATCTCACATTGCCACAATGGCAATACTGATCTCAGCAAAAAAGCAAAAAAAGATAGGCATCTGCTTGTAAAAGGGGCCTCTTTCGTCACATTATAAAACATGATAAGGCATTACATATATAGGTTACATACATATACATACATATACATATACATACACATTAAATCTATTACATACTTTACATGCATTTCATTAGTTATGCTTTTGTAAGTTCGGAGTTTTCGCCTGATTTTCAAGATAGGTCAGGATGGAAGCAAGGGGAGCAATGTTTAATCCTGCCTTCACGGTATCATTATCCTGAGTTTGTGATGAAAGTGGGTAGTCTGGGAACGCATGTGTATAGGGTGGATAAAGGCTTCGGACTATTCAGTCGCCAATTTCTTTTAGTGTCGGACGACATTGCAACTACAGCAGAGAAACGCTTCATGGACTGGCATTCATTTAATAGCATGCCACTCACTAAAACATGAAATGGAGGCAAATTTTCCTCCATCCCCACAACGCCTTCTGTTCTTTGTACTGTGTAGCTCTTAGCAAACTATGTCCAACATTTAAGAGAAAACGTACGTAGCAAATAACGCGGCATCGCTAAAAGAGCACAACAAAGAGGCGTTAGCTCGGGCCAGACACGTACTGTCGTGCTGTACCTAAATGACCGGAGGTGTTACTGCGATCAGCATCCAATCCCGTGCCTGCTTACCCCGTACACAGGACATTTTGACATGACTGACGAAGCTGGAACGATGAGGAAAGCAAGTGGCGCTCCTCTGGATCTCGGGCCACGTGGAGATATGGGACGATGAACGGGCTGATGGAGCCGCGAGGCGTGCGTCACGCGTGCGTGTTTCACAACGAATGTCATTGCCTGCCAAGGACTTACAGCCAGTGTTCTCGTCGTGCACTTGTAGTAGCGTGATTGGGACACGCTCGGTCCGAACAAGCTTAAAGCCATCAAGCCCCGCCGAGGAACCTGGGCCTCAAGTTCACGACGGAACCGGCGAGAGAATGTTGTTCTGTCCCGTTTGCGCCAAGGCCACACGCACGCAAAGCATCAGGATCTTCTGAGGGTGAACAGGGAAAGAGAGGGGGAGAGAGAGAACTATGCCCGCGTAGCAGCGAGCTTTTCACTGTGCACCATGTGTTAATCATGTGCAATGGTTTGACTTCGGAGCGTTTGCGTCGTTCTGGGTGCAGTGCGGCACCTTGCACTCGGTTGGATTCTGTTTGGAGATGACTCTCGTTTGAAAGAGACGGGATAGCTGTTCCGGCTTCTGTCGGATATCGGCGTTTTGCAGCGTATACACCTCACTAGTCACCTGTGTTATCTTTGTGTATGCTCTTGTAGCTAGCATTTCCGTCTTGACATGACTGTTATGTTACGCCGTTAGAATATATTATTCGTCGCCATTTTTGTTGATGGAACCACCCAAACAAGTTATGGGCGCCGTATGACCACGAAGTCGGTGCGCCCCTAAACCCCAGTAATAAATCAATCTCTGACCTAATTCAAGCGGATGTTTTGAACCACTGCTGTGGGCTCCCCTCCAATGAACAGCGCGTACTTTCACGGCAGCACGGACAGAATCAAAGTGAAAGTAGAGCGGATCGCTCCAGGCGAATGGCGAAAGGGTGTTGACAGTGGTAACGTAATGGTTTCAAAGTTGGCGCGTCATTTTCGGTTGCGGACCCATGAGACCGCGGAGCGTTGGCTGCGGCTAGTCAGCCAAGTTTCTCAAAACGTGGCTACTGCCGCGAGCGTTTCATTCATGACGATTTCATTTGTTTTTTCGACGATTTTTTCTTCATTCAGGCGATCATAAGGGCGATTCATTCATGACGCGACCAGTGAAACTGGTTTTGAAGCGCGGACCTCATGTCAGTCTTAATGCTCCAAAGCTGGGTAAATCTTCACTTACTATTTTTGCCATGAGTTGCATGAAACGTAAGCAATACTTTGTTATTCAAGCAAGCCAGTGTTTAGGAGGTGCTGGGCTTTCGTGGTAAACAGCCATATGTTATGGAAGTTATGTTCCATGTTAAGTGCTGCATGTGTGTATCTTTTTGTGAGCATGTGTTTTTCATTTCTAGCGAACAGCCATCGTGTGGCGGTCACATGGGCGTCACATGGGCGTCGGCCCTCCTGCGTTACAGAGTTACGAGGAAACCAATATGAAACAAATGACAAATACAAATAAAAATCGAATAAAGTACATGCAAATGGAATAAACCGCGAAATTCAATTAGGTTTGATTCATTTCAGAAGGGCTGTGACTAGCATTGCACTAATACTTAAGAGCTGGAATTAAAGTTCATCAAGTAGGATTTGCTGCAAGGGTTAAAAATGTACAAGGAGTGCAGTGTTTAAGTTTCGGGCCACACCACATTTTAAGTGCAGAGGTACACTCATTCTGAGACTTGGTGATGTTGCTTTTGTATGTAAGCTATGGAATGCCATAGTTCCGGGAATAAAAGCGAATTGCCTGACTCGACTTTCCCTAGTGGTCATGTGGCAAGTGACCAGTGAGGGTCACTGGGGGAGCGGGGGTGTCGAGTCATTGTACGGCATGAAACGAATCCCTCCGAGGTCCTGTCTGGCGAAAAAGCCGGAAGCAAAACTAGCCGGTGAGCTGGCATTGCACCACTGGGTGACGGGTTCAAGGTACAAGCAACGAGCTCTGCTTAGCATGTACTCCGAGCCCAAAGCCACGTATGCAGACCATTCGGGTAAGATTTATAAAAAGTGGCTACTAGCAGCTACCTGTAGCTGTTTTTCTGTATCCACTTTGTACGTGTTTGACGGAGGGTATTTTGAAATTTCCAAAAAGAAAATGCTGTGAATCATGAAATGAAAGCATGAATGAAATCCGTCAGATGAAAACTGAAATAATTGCAATTAATTGTACACATTCTTCTATTCTGTTTCATCCGATAGGCACAGCATGCTCATGCCGTACAAGTGCATTACATCACATTACCACAGAGAAAGGTTTAAAAACAGGAAGACTAATACAAGAAAAAATTGTGCATTGAAAGATAGCTCGCTATGTCAGCGCCCTGCGGCATGAAGTCCATCGCATGAAGTCTGAGCGGGCGGCCCGGAACCCGTCGAGAGCGGATCACGGAAACAAATTTAGGCACACGGTGACGGCATGTTACGAACATGCCGTCACTGGGCCTGCTCCCAACAGTGGGAGGTCAGGCCGCATATCGATCAGGGGTAGTTATGCCCTCGCGATACGCGGCGGAAAGGTGGCAATACTGCTCAGCCACACCGCGCCCCAACATCGCGCTCATCCGGCGGGCGTAAATCAGGTGATGCCACCACGACACGCCATGGCGCCCAGGAAATCCCGACGACGCCGGCTCACAGCGCCGACTCCACAGACGCCAGCACACCAGCGCTGACCCCGCAAACAGCTCAGCAGAACACAGCCGAGCACCAATGGACGGCGGGCCCGCCCCAGTGCGGCACCCCGACCCCAGCCCGACGTACGCAGCGAACCCGACGCAGTGGCGGGCAAACACGCCCCGCGCGGGTCAAACGGGGGGCATACGGCCAGACCAGCACAGCAAGGGCACCGCACCCCTTCAATGAAGCCGGCACGCATCGCCAGTCAGGCGCGACGAGGACGCGCCGCCCCCCACAGAGTACGAGGCCGCAGTGATCTAGGCAGCGCCGCCAGCGGCCGAGCGAGAGGAGAAAACGGAGTCCCCGAGCGGCTGCTCTGCCGCACGGGCGCCGGCACAAGCCGGTCCGCAGTCCGACGGAGCAGAGGCGGAGGCGACCAACAGGTGGCAGCACCCGCCCGGCAGCAGCTGAGTGAGAAGGCCGCAGCTGGCTGACGGCGCAGCGACGGAGGCGGCCGACAGGTGGCGGCTGACAGGTGGCAGTCGAGTTGCAGTGGAGGGTGAGGCCGCAAATGGACCGCAGTCAGCCGTCAGGCAGACCACAGCAGACTGAACCCAGTCGCCGGATGTCACTGCATGAGCAGAGCGCGATGAGCACGCGATCCCGGGAGTACGGACAGCCATTTGAATGACGGATGAGCCGAAGACGCTACCGAAAAATCGAGGGAGAGATCGTGGTAATGTGATGAGGATTACAGAAGACGATTTTTAAGAGGCAGTAGAAAAGAACCCGATGCAGCACCCCGGATCCACCAGCGGGACACTAGGTGACTTAGTGTCCCGACTTGACACTAGGACACTAGAAGACAACCCGGCACCGCCTGACGTGTTTTTGTATCCGCGACTGCCTCGGGGTGTCTACTAGAGCACCTCTTTTATCTCAGGAGCTAACTGTCGGATCTGAACCGGTCTATCACCATTCAATGGCCCTGCGTCTTGTGATTCAGAAAATGCTATATTGGCCCTGGTCACGTGACTGATGACGTTACAGATCACGTAAAACGCATAACACGACGTCAGAAAAACTGACAGGATCGTACACCATATCATCAGTTATGATGGTTTTAGAGCCTACAAGTGGGTACCAAACGAAAGGACACGATTTTCTGCATCAGAAGCATGCCAATATGCTAGAAAATGTCGAGCCAAGGTCAACCTAGGTCAGGTAGAATATTGGTCTTACTTTGCATGCCAAAGATCGATAATAACTCGAAGCCGTTTACAGGGGTGTCAAATTCTGTAAATGACTGGATGGACCGAGCCGAGGGTTCGACAACCTGGCATCCCCCACATGTGGGTTTCTTAACGGATCTAGCACACTTTATTTTGATCAATGGAAATTTATAAGTTTTTAGTCACTATTTTCGAATCAAAAATCTAATATACCTACCTACCTACCTACATACCTACCTACATACAGGAGAATTGTATTAAATCTAGTGAACAAGTTGCAAAAAAAAAACAGTAATAGCCATCCATTTTCTCATTAAATGTTTTTTAATCTAAAAATCTACCTCTTCTTAAGGAAATGCCTATTTCTCGAAATGTCATCAAAATTTCTGATCCTAGCTGCGACGGGTCTTTTCCACATTTCAGCACCTGTTATAAACAAACTGAATTTCCAGTAACTGGTTGGCGCGAAAGGACTACTCGACTAGGGAAAGTCGAGTAGTCCTGGCATTTCGAGCATGGTTTTGTGGATCTAGTTGAAATGTTATACCAAAGACTTCGGATAGTCTGATGCAAAGAAACTGGTCCATTTCTCTGATTAGGTCTCAAGTGATGAGGTCAGTAAATTTCTGAAGGTAATATTTTTTAAAGAGTAGACGTGTGTGTGCAAGATAACTGGCGAGGTCGATAATACGTACGGCTTTCTTTTGCAGCACCGTTGATTTTGCGAACTTCGATGGGTAAGTGCTACCCCAACACAGAAAGTCAGATATGGGAAAATCAAAGCATTGTGTGGTAGGAGAAGATGACAAGAGGCAAGTATATGCATACGTCTTCGGATAAGGCCAATGTTGCGTGAAACGTGCTCTCAACGGACCTTATTTGAGAGCTTCTCTTAAGGTCCTCGTCTATTACTGCTCCTAGATTTATGCATTTTTTTGCATTGATTATTGTTGATGATGACACGGAAGTATGGTGGCGGTTTCGGTGGGAAAATTCGTAGTTCGGTTGGTAGTTTGACCTAGATGCATCAATAGTAAGTCTGTTTCACGTGAGCCGGGTCACATGACTGGGTCAGCTTTCATTGATGGATGACTGGAGATGTCGGATGCTTGGGGCTCTGAATACTAGGGCCACGTCGTCCGCGGAAAGGAAGGACTTGGGGATATCCGAGCTATAGTGAATGTCATTTATGTAAATTTGGGATAACAGTGTTCTAGGAACAGAGCTTTGAGGAACACTAAGGGGCACATTTAAGGAATTACTAATAATTTTTGAACCATTTGTTGGATATTTTCAAGGTCTAACTTGAAGCAATTTAGGGAGGTACCATGACGATATTTAAACTATACTTTTTTCGCACATGGGAAAGAATCTGATGATAAATCGAAGCAAATGTAGCTATCTATCTACCTTTCAAACACCAAGGTAGATAGAGGAACAAATGTTATGGCTGTAGAGCGCAGCAGTGATTTCACCATACAAATTGGAGATGGGCATGGAGATGCTATGATTTCGACGAAAACCATACTGATTTCCGAATATCAGGTTTTCAGCAGACAAGAAACAGAGCAGCTGACAGTATACAGCCCGCTCCAGCACCTTAGAGAAAATTGGTAGATGAGATATATGTCTATAATTGGCGAGGGAGAAATGATTACCGGACTTGGACAGAGGGACAACGACCGCCAAATCAAATCTGGTAGCAAAATGCCTTGGGTGGGACATAAATTGACTAGTTGAGCAATATGAGAGGCTATAGTGGATGACAGGAGTTTGAGTAGCTTTGAACAAACACGATCGGAAGTTGCACCAGTGTTGTTTAAATTTTAAATAATTACGTCCATTTTCAATGCACTGGTATGGGCAAATCTGAAATGTCGGGCCGGGTTTATGTTCTCTCAGTACGACAAAGGATTTTACGTGGAGGGTGGAAGCTTTGCATCAAGTTCTGAGCCGACAGTCGAAAACAAATCGTTAAGTGTATTGGCTATTTCTGTTGATATTCTCCCAAGTTGGGCAGATTTTTGACCCAGCTCTTTTTCGTTAAGGCCAAGATAACTGCACGATACGGCAGTGACGTTTGTAGCTCATGATTAATGATGAAATGGGTGACCACTATGTTTGCTTTCTTCCAGATTTCCAACGTCCTGAAATTTGTGACTGAAAATAACTGCTTTGACAGCTGTGTGCTGCCATCTCTAATTTGCTGTACGCGGGATGGAATGAAGGGGAACTAACTTAAGCATTCTTTTATTTTGGTGACATACGCCTTGCCAAGTGTTGTTTCTTCATACAAGTGGTTCTTGTGGTGGTTTTCCGTCCTTAAATTTTGAAACAGCTCAGTAGTTATCAGTATACGCCATTGACAGAACTTTATTCGCAAAAGCTTGTTTATTTCCAATAAATCCAACTTTCTGAGCTTTTGAACTTCTTGGTATTGTATGGAACCGTTAGAGCCAGTTCTGTCGTTTTCTTTGCGTTCCAAGCCATTCGCTGCTGAATTTGAAGAAGCGCACTTAAGCTTAAAACAATCATTCGTACGTCTGCATCAATCCACACTCAAAATGTTTGAAAGAAATCCGCCAGTTTCCGAAAAAAGCGATGACATGTCTTGAAAATGAACTTGACCTTGCATCAATGACCCGAAAGTTTCGAGAAAAATCAAATACCAGATTCGTTGCGTTTATCGGAATCTGTAATCTCTGAAAATTTTACCGTAATTTCTTGTTTTTCGAAAAACGTGCAGGACTTTTCATGGACATAGGCTCACTTGACCTGACGTATGCCAGATATCTGACTTGGCCTGAGGTAAAAACTTTGACACGGGATGTAAAAGTGATCAAACGAAAGGTACGCAAAATTTCGTGGCTCTGCGTTCCTTTGTTCTTTGTTCCTTCGTTCGTAAAAAAACTTCAGGGGACTGGCGGTCACCCCCAGTCGCAGCCGGTGTAAAAATCATGCTATTTGGCTTACTGGGACGTGCATGCATTAAATCATGTTGTAGCCTCGAACTGATTTTTTGGTGTCATGCGATTACCTGTTATTGCAACTTGTACTTGTAGCACGGGCTTGTCTAAGGAATATTGATTAAGGTCAGGTCTTCGAACTTGATACTCCAGTAGCGCCTGCTAATTACGGTGGTGTAACGATCAAATCACGGAAAACCCGCCTATATGCTAATGCAGCCCCTGTGAATAATTTCTTCATTTGTTTGGAATGGTTAGCTACGCAGAACTGGCCTTTTTCAAATCATGCATTTTCGCCTTGCAGCCGATCATTTTCTCCCCACGGTTGACCTTCTCATGAACAATCGCCTCGTTTAAACCACACCAGCTCCATGTTGCGACCCCCGCCAGTTCAGAAATGGCCTTGCACTTTGCCCAAGTATCCTTATTGACCTTTAGATGACGTATTCGGGTCACATATGCACCAAGAAAAAGTTTTTGTAAAAGCGGAGCCGAGTCCGTCGAAGCATGTCGTTAATGCACAGTTCGGAAGACAAAAGTCGACTAGATAGCAAAGTGCTCTTATCTAATGCATATGATAACCGCATGCAGCATGAAGCAAATGGTATCGCACAATAACATCATTTAACGTGATGCAATTTCTTTGCAAAACCGGCCCCAGTAACCATGCACGACTTTATCGGCTTTTGTTTTACCATGCCTTTTTGATGCAGTACTGTAGCCACGAAGATATCTTCCGCAAAAGTCGGCGGGATTCCCCCAGTCTGGCTAAGCCAATGACACATGGCACTACGTTGCTGCCGTGCTTAACTGCCTGCGTTCCTTAGGACGCTAAGAACACCTGAATGATTCATAGGTGCAATTTTAGATCTTCTGGTGTCATTCCTACGGTATGGGTTCATACAGTCTTTCTTTGCTTCATTCTATGAGCTCTGTGACCTGTACAGTGTGAAGCGACCTTATTTTGAACACGGGCTGAGAATTCCCGGACAGGATCGTCACCGACACTTCTGCAATAGGTAACAAGCAGCCCACTACCCTTCCTATGGTTAACTGCATTCATCGGCAGGTATCGAGACGACATTGTGCTCCTGTGGGTATTCCCAGCTTCCTAAGTCACAAGCGTTTGCGCAATATCTGAGTGGTTACGATGGTAGAGGCGATTTCATGGAGACAGTGATTTCTTGAAATGATGATATTGTGAGATGCAAAAGGATACGAAACACTGCTACTTGCAAGTAAAAAACTGTAGACACCTACATGTTGCGTCAAGACCAATGAATTTACATATGCAGCATTAGAACAATTGCAATAAAAACTGACAATGGTAAGGATAAGACATTGAACGAACCAACGGTATTTGGCAAGGAAAGGGCTGTAGACGACCACACTCCGCGTCATGACCAATAAACTGAATTATGCAGTATTAGAACAATGACAGGAAAATCAGCAATGGTTCGGATAAGACACCATGGAAATTAATCACATTTCTTTGATGTCGCATGTCCTTAATATGAACATTTTACCACGCATCATTGGTTTCTAGCCTGCGTTTGTCTTCGGAACTAGGCACGACACGGTTACACCACAAAATGCCGTGTGATGGGATATCGAATGCAAAAATACTGAAAGCAAAATGTCAAAAACAAAAGATCGAGCGGAATATATGTCGACAGACGTGGGTGTGAAACAAAAAAAAAACATTGAACGACAGGATGACAAGTGACAAATAAATACACTAATGACAATATTCATCGAAAAGGAAAAATATTGCGGTAGGAAATGTTGGATGACCAAATGACCGACGCCAGAAATAGAACTGTAAAAGCGAAATATCATGTGGTTATACTTTGTATCATCGTGTCAGGGACGTATCAGGGACGGATATCCTGACATAGGCGGGTATATACAGGCCAGTTTTCGCATTACAAAACATGGAATTTGACAGCGTGTAAAATATCTCAAAGGGTGAAGATTATGACATGGCATGAAAGGCATAGTGAGGTGGTCAAGAGTTCCGTCTGTCAAGGTAACGGACGGAATTCAAGTCTCAGTTGTTCGAAATTTTCCATTTCCTACTTCCTAAGTTGTGATTGTTGCTGGAAAATGCGGTAATCAGCGCGGGCCGTCGCCAGAGATCGGCGATATGTTCTACGATTATTTTCACCGAAATGTTGGGGAAAGATTTTCTAGCCCGCTGTCATGCGTTGTTACTAGGTGGAAGATCCCTCGCAACATTATTCACAGCTCATCCAAAAAAGACCATTAGTAAAAGAGGATGAGCAATTTTTCGATGCCGAGGACTCAACCGCCCACACTATATGATGTAAAATGCCAGTATTTTTGCATCCACGCCATCAGATCCAGTGATGCAATCAGGATCTTTGTCTGGTCGGTTCAGTTCGGATGTAGAATCTCGGGAAGACTCCGGCTAAGTGTGACGGCGGAGTGCTTAATCAGTACTCACTACAACAACAACTTCCTCATGCCGTATTTTCCGTTAAACTTATGCTGTTTGCCTTCCTGTCATGACGGTTTTCTTTAACGTTAAATAAGTCGATAGAAAAGGCCCGGGGATACCAGAATTTTGTTGGAATTCCCAGTAATTCAAAAGACCAATGTAATAGCGGCCTTTCCCTCTCCGGTGCACTGCCTCACGTGAAAGGATTGTTTACGGTGAAAGGTTGCTATTTTGCCGGGGACGACCTTCGCAGGGACAGTCTCGGGGCCGCGGGACCTACGTGTGCCCATATAAACGACAACAGGCTCGCGAACGTCGCAAAGATTTTCGAATCACCTCGGCCGACGCCATCGCCACAGGTAAGTGTTCCGCGCCGAATCGATAGAGCATGGACAGCACTGGGCCATGTTCAAGTCATGTCGCGTTTTCGTACTCGTATAGTAGCGTTGTCGTTGATGTATTCATGTAACGTTTTGTCATTGTTGAGCCTTCGACGAGCATCTCTTTCTTTCTTGCAGCCGACATGAAGAGCCTTCTTCTGATGTTCTGCGCGTTCGGCGTTGCCTTCGCCCTGCCCATGAACAAGACAGAGACTCAAGGCATGTCCGATATGTCAGAAGAGGTCGAGAACGTGCAGATGGAGATTTCGGAAGACGACCAAGTCGTGGACATGCCGGCTGACGCCGATGAAATTCTCCCACTGGATTCACATGACAGCAGCGCATCTGGGGACGCCAAAGTTGACGGAGAGCTGGAGCACATCGAGGGAAGCGGATTCTCGTCGTCATTCAGCTCAGAGGCCCACGTAAGACCCAGCCAGTCGTACCGTCCAAAACTTTGGATCTGGCGATGACAGTAAAACGTTACTGACCGGATTTTTGTGTTCGCTTTGGTTTGCTGGCTCATTAGAAGCTTAATTAAGAGCTTGCACGAGTGCCTGCATCATGTGTCTGGTACCCCGGCCTACGTACGCATATACTGATCCTTCGGTGCATCAGACGTTTCCATGAATGTCTGTTAGCGTCATTGCGAATTCCGTGTGGATGATGTAACCGTTACCTTTTTAGGGCGCCGTCGCCGGACATGCCCAGAGCGTCAATTCATCGTCGGTAGACATCGCTACATTCGAGGAGGAGAACAACACGATCCAGGTGGCTTCCGTCGAAACGGAGTCGGAGCAAGCCAGTGTCGAATGATGGCTGGGGATGCATTCAGCTGGGACGCACACCACACTGACGGACATTGAAAGGTTGCATTATGTGATTGTGGTGCAGCAGTTGATTTGTGTCGTCACAAAATAATAAACGATTGCACGGTGAGAAGTGTGTACTTTGCGGAAATCACTGACAAGCGGTACCAGTACCACTAAACAAAACCGGCAAGTAATACTGAGAACGTAAGATATTGGCAAAAGGCAGCCAACATGTCACTCGGCCAAAGATCACCCGCACGTCCGAGAAAAACCAGCTACGAAACTGACCCAGTGAAGCAAGCAAAGCGTTTGGAATCATATTTATGCATATTTTTAGGTTTGCGTTGTCATATCGTATGTCTGAAAAACCTCCTGTGCACAAAGCCTAGTTTTTCGGAAATTTGTGCCGTAAAAATAAATTGCTGACAATATCACACCGAAGCATAAAACACACAATTCAGCGACAAAGAAACATCACCGTAGTTTACCGAGATCTTTTCACTCGTTAGCACTCCCGTCGCCCCTAAGACAAACCGTGAAGCTATTTAAAGCTATTTAAAGCACTGAAGGGTGGCAGGAGGCAAGCGATTCCAGGCGCAGGCGGCGCGGTACGAGAATGCACGTTGAGCGGCTATCAGCCTGACTGGGCAGAGCAAGCTGGTCTGATCTCGCCAACCGAACGTCTCGTCGAGCTGTATCACGTTACCGGCTGATGAGCCCTGGGACTGCCACTGGGGTATAAACGTCGCTCAGAGCTCTGCAAGCCTTAATGCAGTCGCACTCTGCAATAAGCTCGGTAGCTCTGGTCTAACCCAACGACCGCAGAGCAGGCGCAATGCGTTCGGCGCGCCGCGCGGGCTGCGAAGTTGATGACTTTTAGGCCAGCTGGCTGTCCACAGCGCCACCCCAGACTGGTAAACAGTGCAAGATTTGGGTAAAGACCTGAGCCTGAGGAAGCTGAGAGAGTTTTGGATGTAAAGTAACGGGTAAATCGGCTCAATGAGGCGAAAATACCGGCGAGACGAGGCGAGTCGAGAATACCGGCAAGAATATCGTCGAATGATCAGTGACTCGTGGTTTTCACAAGAGACCGATTAGTCCAAAGAAAGCCCTAGAACTTTGACTCATTTTGCCGGGGTAAAGGCATGGCCGGATATTTCAAAAGAGAAATAGACCTTCCATCATGCCTAGTACCAAAAAATTAGAAGACGATTTTTGATGGATCCATTTTCAAGGAGTTCACTTTAAACCAAAGTTACATGGAAGAAAGTGATTCCTGAAGGCGAATTTCTGGCAACGACATGCTTGCAACGTCCTTTGCAGAACAGTCAAGCAGCTGAGTGTGATCAGCATAGCTGATGAGGCGTCCGTGGGAAAGAAAGTTTCGAATTTCGTTAACTGTCAAAGAAAAGAGGATTGGGCCCGCTACATGGACCCCTGAGGGACACCGCATGACATCGAAGAGACCGCCGCACCGCCGCGAACAACCTGCTTCCGGCCATCCAGACAGGTGGCGAACCAATGATCGAGAATGTCATGCCATCTGTTTTGTCGAAGAGGACGCCGTGGTCGACGCCGTCGAAGCCCTTGCTTAAATTAAGTGTCGTTATCGATACTAGAAGGCCGGCATCAGGCTTAGAAGTGATCCAATCGACGGAGTCGACCAAGGCGTCCTCCGTGGAGTGGTTGCTTTGGTAGGCATACTGAGAAGAGCTCAGAATGTTGTTTTTATGCAGACACGTGGTCAGCTGAGTGCATACAATACGTTCGGTTATTTTGAACGACACTGAAAGCAAAGAGATTGGTCTAAAATTGCTGGCGCCGCTGATGTAACTGAACTTGTGAGTTGGGACAAGGTAGTTATTTTCCACGCAGCAGGAAACACTCCAGCCACGATTGAGAAATTGATCAAATGCAGGAGCATGGGTCCGATGATCGGAAAACATTGTCGCACGTCATGTATCGGCATGTATCGGCACCATACCTTTCGTCAATGTATCCGTACACTGACGCTAGGTGTATTTACACTGACGCTAGGTGAGAGAGAAGCCATAGCAACGGAAGAGAATGCTCAGAAACTGAAATTAGCAGGAAAAGGTATCGATTCTGATACAGCAAATCAACACTTCGTGATTGTAAACAAGTGTCAGGTTCACCTGGCATGTAGTTCGACCCACCTGTCCTCACTTATGTCCTCAGGCAGCAGTTTGCAGTTTTTTTTCCCCACTGAAGGACTGGTTCATTCAAAGAATATATCTACACGCCAACGTACTCGAACATGCCTCCGCACGCCAATATCTCATGTACCTGCATTAGCGTATATTTATGCGTGTTTGTGAACGCGAGCATACGCATTATGTCTAGAGATAAGAGGTATGTTTTAAACAACTCCATTTTGTCTTCATTTTCTCCATGTTACACTTCATTTCGTTTTGACGTCTACCTGTAACGTGGCCTGGCATGACTTCAAAATGCATTTGGTGAACTTTGCTAAGAGGCGTATATAGATATCCCTGTTTGGCTTGAACGATGAGGAGGGTTAGCGGCAGCCAGTTCTATCACCCACAATTCAAATTATGTCCACGTGGCATAATGCATGTGATCTTACAATGACCTACAATGTTGATGTGACGCACTTGTATAACGTTTTTGGGACCGTGACCTGTGTAAATCTAAGTAATCTGTGCATTGTATTCGCAAATATGAAAAACGAAGTATGTTCGCGCAACCGTCCGAAAAGGCGAAAACATGCAGGTAAGGGTCCACTGATGACGTCACGACTCCGTGACCTGTCATACCATAGAAATGTTTTTGATGTCAAAATATGTAAAACTGGTCGATGGACAGGTATTGAAAATTTGTTTGCGTCTGACGCTTTCGAAGTTATTCGCGAGAAACCGAGGGGATGCCTGTTTTGACGCTCCCAGGCAGTGTTACGTTAAACTGTAGGACATTTTTAATACCAATACACAAACGTTTCGGTGCATCCGGAGGCCAGCTCGGGCAAGGGCTATCAGCGGTCCACAACACGAGGTCACTCACAGTGACACCCTCTTTCCCTTTCACTTTCGGGCCTCGCTGATTGAATTACGTCGGATGTTTACAGGGCAGGATAAGGGCTTTACGTGAGACGATGGTGTGTGTTTGGAACGTATTCATGCGGACTTTCACTTGGGTGCCCCGCGCGGGTGTTTCTGTCGAGAGCTTTAGGTAAAAAAACATAGAAATGCAGGCCGGTTTCAGTTCCTCGCGACACTTTGGCATTGGTAATTACATTTCAGACTAGCAGTGCAGTTATTAGGTCCGCAAACACGAAAACGGGAAAATGGTGCAACTGGCAAAGGAGAATAATCCAGCGTTGTTTGTGGGTCACCTACGTATTTCAATGTGGCATTGGTCTAGTTCGTGAAGGGCTGAGGGTCCCAAGACCATTTAATAATCGGAGCGATGTTATTTTGGATTTACATCGATATCTCGTGTGAGTAAATATGAGTGGAGAGACAAACTGGTAAAGCGGCAACGTTTTATGAAGAATTTGAAAATATGTGATCAAAGTTGGATAAGCATGTAATCACAAATTGGCTGCGAGGTATCTGGTGCAACGCTACGACAACATAACTGAAGAGGTTGGGGAGGGGGGTGGGCAAAAAAAGGCAAGAATGAGGTCACAGGTCAAAGTGAAGGACAGATTTTTCGTATTTTTAGTGTTCGTCGGCGTAATGGAAGATGCCGTCACATTTCGTCCTGATCCCATTATAGATATTCTGGATGATTGCAGCGTACCGTGCACATCGATGACGTCAACAGACCTTAACACGCGCAGTGGAAGGGTGGTTTCGCGCTAACGTGCACTGGAAGGGGGATCAAAAAGTGCTTCCCTTCGATCTCGGCAACGCAAAGAGCTAAAGACATGAAATTTTGTGGACAGGGTGGGCTATAATAGTTTAAATTGTGTGCGAATTTTCATGACCCTAGATTAAGATCTTCAACGTAAAATGGGTTGGAAAAGGTGAACTTTGGACACTTTCTCGGCCCGCACAGGCCATTTCGTACAACTTTTCGAACGAAACGGGAAAAGAATGTTTGTTTTGGCCGTTAAAACGTGGAATACGACAATGCCCACCCATTCGACGTCTTCACAGAGGATTTCGGGTCGAGGTCATGTCAGGTCATTGACCTATGGTGTCATTTTTTCGTCTTTGCAGGTCAGATTTCGAGCAACACGGGGCAGCTTGAGTGTAAATAAGGGTGCAACACGTATCTTCTGGCGTATTTTCAGTGAAAGTAGCCAACATCAATACATTTGGCCACTTTCAGCATTCATATTTATTTATGTATGTATCTGTATATATGTATATATATGTGTCGATGTGCCAGACGTGTTTTTAGTAGGGTCTTTGAATGCACATTTCATGCAAGTCGGCATATTGCAAAGCAAATCTGGACTAGATCACAAAACAGTTCCCTTAACCTTTGATGGCCTTGACCTGAAAACCCTGGTATATATGTAAGCGTATCCATGTGCTCACACGTGTTTTATTATGGTCTCTGAATGCATATTTCATATAAATCGATATGTCGCAAAACAAATCTGGACCAAATCACGAGATATTTGACCCTGACCTCCAGATCACAAAATATTTGACCTTGACCTTTGATGACCTTGACATTTATTGGCCCTTATATATGTAAGCGTATCAGTGTGCGCACACATGTTTTTATTAGGGTCCTTGAATGCGTATTTCATACAAACCGACACGTTGCAAAGCAAATCTGGATCAGGTCACAAACTGTTTGACCCTAGCCTTTGATGACCTTGACCCTTCTTGACCCTGACTTTGGTCTTGGTTCATCCATCACTTGTGCCCAAATGACGTCGCGTGATTGTGTTCAAACAGTTGTCTTAGGAAGAACACTGGTCCTTTCACAAAGTTCCCATTTGTCAGCGACAACCGTAGTTTTCGTTATGTTTGCCTGACTTCAGATGCTTGAAACTTCAAAGATTTCCTGCCGATTTCCGATTTTTCTGCGTCATTCGACGAGTTATTCAGTTGCCATAAATGTCACTAAGCAACAGCAACCAGCTCCGATCCGTTCTCGAGATATTCAAGAAAAACATGTGGGGGGGGGGCACAAAAAGATCTCGAGATCTCGGGGGATGAATCCGACCCCCCCCCCTGCCGGGAATCGGCCATACCGCTAGCTCTTCAGGAATAGGGTTAAGCCATCTCGGGCTCCATCTTTTCGTCCCTGGGGGATTTCTGCCTTCGAAGAAGCCCCTCAGGCAGTGACAAAGGTCTCTAGTTTCTCACTAACAAGTCTCTCTCTGCCGTGACAAAGGCGCCTCTTGTAATGTTTCTTTGGCTGTTTTAGGAGTTGCTTGGATGTGTAAAGGTTTAGTGGTTTCAGGGGCCTCTCTGGTGATCTCAGTGGGTCCCCTGTCGTCTTAGGTGCGTTTTTTGCCTCTCGGGAACGTTTTTGACGTCTCAGGGGCTCTCTGGCAGTTACAAAAGGCCTTTTGGCGATTTCAGGGCCCCTGTGCACTATCACAGGCCCTCCGAACGGCTCCGGTGGTCATGACCGTATCAGGGGTCTTACCCTGTTACTAGGGCAATCTATTGGCAATGACTGAACTACACTTTAAAAAAGTTTTCGAAATTCTGAAAGGGGTGGATACAGGGGGCAAACATGTCAAAATGGGGTATTTTTGGACTTGCTATAACTCCGTTGTTTATGGGCCGATTTTCATGAAAATAGCATGAATCGAGAGTGATGAATAGAACTTTTATTACCGGCACACGTATTTCAAATTTTGAGAAAATTCATAGGCTTTCATATGGTTTCAAAAATAGGGAGATTAGGTTTTTCAACAACTGAATGAATAAAAAAGACAAAAACACTTTTTTGGCTTCTGTTTGTCATATTATGCTCAAGAAGTCCAAATCGTATTACAATGTTTGTATAATGGTAGCATAGGCGGTGTCAGGGACATGAAAAGGGGCGAACTGTCATGGTCATATGTTCTTCAGATCGATTCCTGATATTTGACCTTAAATGACCTACAGTGGCCTTGGAGCGACTTGGAATGATCTCGTGTGCATTTAAGACTCTCTGAAGACGTTTTCAATCATTTGAATTCACTCTATTTCAAAAATTTATTTTTACGCCTATTGTGATATCGGGTACGCGCGCTGACATTTTAGGTCATAGCTCTGTGACCCGACGTGATATCAAGCTGAAACCTGATACACAAACAGAGGACACTCTTGTACATCATATTATTCCGGGATTAGCACTTGAGAAAACAGCGTCGAAATTATTACCATAAAACCAAATTTTGACTTTTGACCTTGACCTGACTGTCAAGTGACCTCAGATAAACAAAATTGTGTTTGCACGTTGCCCATCCCCTGGATCCGCACCTGTTTTGCAGTGTGTGAGCGCATAATGTAAACTAACGTTCCACAGGTTTTGCATTCAATGTGTTCGGCAGATTGTAAGCAAGGAATGAGTGCTATCTGTGCCAACTTAGGCCTAGTCTGATCTCATAAACTTGACCTGGGTCATTCGGTTTATGACAGCCGTCACATCATTGCGCTGAAGTCTGCCCCCACAGAATGGCGTTGATATTGGTTGAACGGATCCCCATAGCTCCGGGTGTTACTCCCAGACGGACACTTGGCGACCGCCGCTGCGTTGCAGCAGTGGCCAGGAATAACTTCTGTTCAGATGCGAGGGATCAGGTTTGCGTGTGGTGCTTGAGCGAGAGGCAGAGCGCTGTGTTCGCCAGCAGGATTGTCTGGAATCTGACGGTTATAGAAGAAATTCGGAAGCCGCGGCGATGTTACGTCGCAGTGTGAGTGAAGGCAGCTTGGCTGAGGGATGGTTCTGGAGAGTTGCCTTCTTAACCCCGCGCTCTCTAATGCTCGCCTTCCAATTGAGTTCGTGCTGTTCCTTTCAAGGCAAGGCTCCTTTCATGAGGTCTGCTGGACGACAAAGAGTTGCCGCCGACCGAATGTTTACCAGCAAACACCAGCACCATTTAGGACGTTTAGGAGGAGCTATGTGCTCCTGGGCTGGGAGGAGCCAGCTGTCGACATTTCAAAGCCAGGGCAAATGTAATCCCTATAATACAAAAACCTCTCGAATTCCACCTCTCTCGACTTCGTGCGACCATGACCGGGGTTTTGGTCAATCCCAATCTCCCGAAAAAACCCGCAGGAATGCAACGCGTTCCAAACCAAATGGGTGTAAACCCGAATATTTCTGTTGTTCAAAATAAGTGAATTATTTAAAGCACCATTGAAATATATAACATTATTCGAATCAGATGATGAAAACTGGTAACCCAGTGGTCAGAAAAGCCATGCGGCCAGCGCTACGGGTGGCCGACGTTCACGTAGGGAACTCGGTACGGGTCAGAAGAAAGCAATTCATCGATTCTGTCAGTATAAATTAATGCGCTATGGAAGCCGCATAGAAGAGCGGCGAAACAATGGCTGAGCGCCATGTCGTAGCGGTGTACGACGCGATGAAGAATCAAGATCTCTTGGCACAACTCGGCCCAGGTGTCAGGGCGAAACTACAGTCATGCGGTATTAGTCCCGGGGCATGGTCCGAGTAGAAAGCTCTGCGTAGCTTCGGGTCTTGCCTCCAGAGCGACCAACTGAAGCGTTTCGGCTAGATTTGTTATGAAAAGACTACTGATATGACTCATGTACTAGCGAAAGCATCCACTTTTCACCGGCTTGCTTCCATTCGGTCCTTGCGCTACGCGCTATGTGCCACAATCCGCTCTGCGGATCATTCATTCTTTTCTCTCAAAAAATGCGCAACCAACCCGTTGACTTTCGTTCGTAGGCGCTCGCTTCAGTCGCGTTGTTGATCGCTTGTGGGGTCATTATGCCGACAACTTTGGCAACCATAGTGAGGGTGCGCGAACGTACAGTGAAAATTAGGACTCGACCCAAAGCTAACCTTATTATCCCTTTCTTCTGCCCACTCTTCACCCCCTGCTTGCTTTCAGCTCGAGTCCACATCGAAAGACCGGAGTGCTTCTTTTTCTGAACTAGTTGAAGTTTCTTTCCAGACTGTTGTTTATAAATACTCTTTAATCCAACCAGGCTTAGAACTTTGCTTTCATGACCTGAGGTTGATGACAACAAGATTAAACAATGAGAACAAGCCTGAAATAATATTTGCATTTACGTTATGTACATGTACAGAAACTGAACACAATGTTTACACGGCAAGCATCAAGCATTCATATTTATACGTATAATTTTACCGAACTGAGGCTTCGGAAAGACCACGCTGGCACTCTGGAATGGGCAGAGGGTTGATGATCTGGATTGTGATGTACCAGGAAAATCATCAATAAATGTTACTATAATGAGATTGACACATTAATGTGCATGCCAGGACATCTTTGTTTCCATGAAAAAAGAAGAGTTAATTCCATCCAGTTCATAAAAAAGAGTAAAACATTTTAAGGACTGGAAACTTTGAAAAGTGCCCAAACTTCTGATCCTTGAATTCAACACAATATAATTTTTAAGTTTATTCCCTGCTTGCGTTCTTTTCACCGGATCTGTCTCACCTTTTCACAGTTTGCCTTGTTGACTCCCTATTTCCCTATAAGGTTGTGCCACAGCAATCTTAAGGTCCAGTTTCAATGGACGTTTAACAGTTTGCAAAAGCGGTTTTACCGTCTCGGTCCTCTTGTTGTTCGTTCATATTTCCCTTAATTTCTTTTAACCCATTCCGGGATTTTTGACAGGTCACGTCGAGTGAAGATGTGCAGGTGATTTAGGAAAGAAACGACAGCTGCTGAAACAGACTTCACCGAAGTCTCTTCCCGTTGCGTCTGGTTCTCCGATGAGTTTTATTTCCACCTGCCCGGGCATGTGAACAGAATGAACTCTGTCTGCTGGGGACCCGAACCGCCAAGCCAGGTCTACCGAGAAGCCGGCTCATGACCAGCCATGCGCCGTCTGGATGGCGGTCAGCAGCAGCGGTATCATCGGGCCGTTCCATTTCGAAGAAGATGGACAAGCGGTAACCGTTAATAGGGACCGGTACGTGGAAACCCTTGAAACGACATGGAAGACCCTGGGGAAGAAAACAGACACCTCGAAACAATGGTATGGTCATTTTCAGCATGGTCATTGGCTGCAAGCGGCCTTTTTCCACCTCTCTTAGCTCAATTAGGCCTTTTTTTACTGTTATACCCCTTTGAAGCCACGTGGAAGCCTGGCTACCAAAGTTTCCTGCCAAAAATATCAAGAGGGGAATTTAACCTATGATGTTCTCGGTGACCTCAGTACTGACGGTATTTGAACAAATTCGGTTGCTTTCTTCTAGCTCCATCGAGGACTTTGCACCGGTGTTTTCCTTTTACTGTGGGACTTATAGTTCTCGAGATCTGGGGGGTGCTCACCCGCCCCCGGCCCGGCGAAGGTGGATCCAGAGTCCAGATCCAGAGCCCGGCGTCAGGTAATGAACTTTATGGCACATGCAGGCACAGCCGGTGCAAAAGAAAAGGGCTTCGTGATACTGTCGGCTCAGGCATCGTCCCACGTTCGCATCCCATGCACGGTTAGTCCCAGACCCCTGGGCCGAAACAAAACGTCCGGCCTTCGGCTTAGCTCGAAAAGTCATTTCGAAAAGGAGGGGTGGACGCCACACCTGGATGTACCACCGAGCAGGTGACTAAGACAAGTGTTATTATTAATTTATTATTATCTGATTCCTTTATCTATGCTTCCAGCTACTGAAGCGGTCTGAGTCGCTAAACTCACACTCAGGTTGATAACAAATCCGGACTGTGCTGCGAATCAAAGCCAGCCTTTCGGTTATGAGGTTATGATGGCCATTCTGCCGGAAATAGCTGCCTTCTTCGTAGTCTTTGTGCGTCTTTGATTATGCGATCACTATGTCATTTATCCATTCTGGTCATTCACTAACCATAGTGCGTTGTTTCCAAAACAAACTGTAGAGATGTACTCTTTGATAGGGATATTGTTCACTACGCTTGGTTCAGATGACACAAGGTGTTATGCTCTTATTGCAGTGAACGCAATGCTGGCAAGGAAGCGATGCGTATTATTGATATTATGGAATATCTTCAGGGGAACATGTGCCCTCACCTTCATTGTCCTAGTAGCAACATTTTGAAGGAAATTCTATCAGCATCCACAGCCCTTCAGGTTACTGCCATATTCTGGACGTAGTTTTAGAGCACCGCTAAGTGAAGAAACCGAGACAAATTGATGTTCCATTTATACGCAAGCAGTGCTGCATATCAACGTACTTTACATCTGAAGTAATGGTAGTCTATCTAGTAGCAAGGTGATCTCATGATATAATTCAGTACGGTCAAAAGCAGTACACCCCTTGACCCCCTAGGTTTACCTGATCCCCAATCTTGAGGGATCCTGACCCCCCCCTCTTCCCCTAATCGCCGGGATCTCCAGTCATAACTCCGACCCTGAGATGGTGGTGAAAACGGGACATTCAGTGCCATCTCTGTGGTAAAAAAACAACGCCGACATATTAGTATCACATAGCTTATTGACTGAATTATCTATTCCGTGCCGATACAGACACCGCACCTACAAGCTCGCGTTGTCGGGCTCTCAGAGAAGGTGCACCAGTTGCCGAGCATGTGGATCACTGTGTGCCAAGAAGTGCAGACCAGTGACTCCGTCAGCCATCAGAATGTGGCGTTGCCGCAGCAGTCTCTGAGTCCCACATCGAAAATAGATATAGAACACACAATTCCATTGACGTTCTAACGCTACGAAAAGAGAAGAAAAGTTCACAAAAAGCATGTAAGCACTGTTTTGTTTGTGCACCCGTTAATATCATTGTCTTGAGTTGCAAAGAGCAGAAGCTTCCCTGCTATCACTTCCGCCACTGAGACGTAACTAACTGACCTGGATGAATGTAGACATTTTCCTGTCCATCCCATTCGAACTCTGGACACGTAATTTAGATCTATTTGTATTTTTTAACGTTCTAATCTAACGTTGGCTGGGATACCCATGTTGTTTCCCTCTCGTTACTTCAGGGGAAATATCCCCGTCTATCTGGAGAATCAGGCGCCAGATTTCAGGGGTTCTAACGGCAATGGATTGTGCACCACTCTTGGCCCAAGTGCCAAGGGTTCTAACGTAACAAACCCACAAAACTGGCGTTAATATGCGGACCTAGCCGGAGGTACGCTACTATTCTAAAAATGATGAAAATTTGTGCTCTCTGTATCGGGTAAGACAATTTTGCCAGGAAATCATTTTTGCAAAAAGCGACCCAGTCCATCCTCGTCATATCAGATCAGGATTCATATCAGGACAAGATCGGACGTTTCACCTTTTACATCAGTGAGATCATGATAAGCTCGAAAGTGTTACTTCTTTTTTGGTAGTGGCAACCATTTGGTCCTTACCGTCTCATTTTGCTTCGAAAGAAAGTTAAACTTGCCCTGTGAACAGCCAACAGATAAGCGATGTAAAGATCTTGCCTGAGGCTGCAGATTACTTGCACTACGTTTAGTTTCTGTCCAAATAATGCAGGTTAGCTGCATTATTCAGGCAGGGATTCTAGAAACATGAGCTCACTGGCCTCTTGGTGGTTATTCCGGGAAATCTGAGCGGGGGTGGCAAGGTCATGTCTCTCGTTTTTTAACTGTGGAACATCGGTTTCAGTTGCGGTAATGTTTGCGTTTTGCTTTCCAACATATGTTTTCCTCCTATTCCGAAAGCGCTTTAGCAGCACGACCACCATCTGTTCAAAGAAGTCTGCGAGGGCAAACACTGAATACCCCGTGAACATACCAACGATTCCGCTTGCACTCGCCAGAAGGCCATTTCCGGTGTAGGCCACAGTTTCCTCCACGTACTCAGCTGAAAAATCCCAGATCAGTCTGACGACGGTGACGCATGCGCTCCATTTACCGACACGGTGCAGGACGTTTTCGCGCAGTGAGTAATATTCTTCAACACACGGCGCCGGGCATCCGCAGTCGGTCAGATTGGACAGCAGGTAGTTTTGAACGAATCTCTGTGACCCGTTGGGCCACCAATTAACGTGGATCGCAGGAGGCGCGGGAGGAGGAGGAGGCAAAGGAAACAGTGGAGGGGGAGGGGGAGTGGAAACAAGAAGTCGCGAAGAAGGCGGAGGCGAAATTGAGGAAACAACCAGGGGCGCCGCTGAGACCTTCCGTCGGTATTTTTGCCGGGGAACGGCACTCCTCTTCACCCTCGGGTGGATGAAGCTGAAGCTATGCTGTAAGCACGAGGCAGTATTTGGATTCATTTCCAACCAGATTGCCACGTTTCTGGCGTCCTCCGACTGCAGCATCTGGTGGCACAGGGGCAGGCGGTCCAGGGGTCCGCTCAGCTCCGGCAGGTGCACGTCGGCGGCGACCATGTGCGGCAGCCGGCAGCCGAGCAGGCTGGCCAGCCGCCGCCACTGACACTCCTTCAGGCACTGGACCTGGGAGTAGCCGGGCCGAGCGGCGCACGGCCGCCGGCGCAGGCTCACCCGGGACGTGCGCCGCAGCGTGATGACGTGCTCTGTCAGCTTGCCGGCCATCAGCGCAACGCTCGTCGTGTGGAGCAGCTCCTCCTGCAGGTCCCCCACGTTCGGCACCTCCCGGCCATGCACGTACAGACGGTAGGACGCCTTGTGCGATCCGTACGTGAACAGCGGCGAGATGGGCAGCAGGATTTCGGTGGCGGAGTCCACATTGCTTGGCATCTTCACTGTTGCCTTGGGATGGAACGTCAAACATCTTGTAGGGTAGTAACCCAGCCAAGACGGGCTCCTAACCCAGTAGAATTTCGCTCGCCAATCGCCCAGCATGTTACCGTCGGGTACGACATCTATGAGGAAGCCTCCGTACAGGAACCCAACCTCCCCGTACCCGGTCGACATGTACCCGGAGCCGTTCAGTAGATGCATTGTGACGGCGTGGTAATATTCTGTCAGGCTCAGTGAACGGTTGGCGACTTGTCGAAGCGGTGCGATCAGGAAGGCCGGCTCCAGCGGTCGGTAGGGGCACAGCGTGAGTCGAGGGAAAGGCGCTCGGCTGGCGCGACGTGGCCGTTCGGACGGGTTCAGAGCGATACTCGTCGAACAGCTGGTATACCAGAACCAGCAGGTATAGGAGCAACGCCAGACGGAGCAGCCAGTGGACCACCCGGGCCGGGCCGGGCCGCCAGCGCCTGCGGGCCAGCGCTCATGGCCGGCCCGAGTCGGCGGTGTCGGTCGACTGGGGCCTGTTCGGCCGGCGCCCGGACGCTGCCTGGGACACCGCCCGGTCCGGTCCAGCATCGACGGCCCGATCGACCGGACCGCGGACTCACGGACCTGGCGCTCGTCCCTCGACCGCCAGGCTGGTCACTGAATGCTTGGCATTGTTTACGACGGGTCGTGCAGATGGCTATTTCTTTTTTTCAGTATGTAAATCGCATGGGTTCTGAAAATACACCACTGACGTGGTAATAAGCCACGTACAAATGGCCTTAGTCTACCATCAAGCGATTTATACACTACGGACGAGTGCTCAGTCGTGCCAAAGTCGGTATTTCAAAATCCCTCGGGAGCAGTCCCTTGCTTAACAACATTTGCGTGTCCGTTGACAAGTGACGGCATGTTTCTGGCTTCCCCATTTCGTCGTTTTTTATCACCCTTAAGCAGGGCCTATTTTAACATGTTGACTGGGGGGCAAATGCTCCCAGTCCTACACTTTGCCCCCCCCCCGAGTCAAGAGCCTTTGCCCATGTAAAGAAAAAAACAGCCAGGAATGGACCAACCACTGCGGTCATCGCTGTCTGGCGTAACCAAGAGAGTATTCCGTAAACCGCTGTAAGAAAACCGCTGCGCACGAGAGTCTCTCGCGAAGCAGCATCTTATCTACGAAGGATATTTTGAATCACTGAGCAATTTGAGAACACACATAGAAGTATCATTTTATGATACGTATTGCAGACATGCCTAGTAACCATTGGCGAGCGTGGTTGTAGTTTGGCAGATACACGTTGGCACCCGATGCCGCGATTTTCTCGTGGCCGGCCAAGGCGTTTCAGTGCATTGTAAGCACGTTTAAGATGACGAAGCAGGCGACCATGTATTACATGTTAAAACGCAAGAAAACTGAAGGGTGAGCTGGTGGTAAGGGCGGTTTCGCATGGTAGGATAATGTTTATACGAATGCGGTAACAGCCCAGTAATGCTGTAGTCGTCAACCTAATCTGAAAACCCTGCTAAAATCCCAGTACCTAACTCGTAGAACTTCACTGAACAAGGCGGCTAAACCCTAGTTTTACGCGAGGAAAATACAAAAGTAATCAGTCATATATTAAAACCGTCACTTTCGCTGTTTCCTGTGCATAGGTTTATGCATCCCATGAGCATATTCCATCTGATTCATCAACACGACATTGCCCAGACTGCAGATCATGGCAAGTGTTGACGATATCTCACTTGGGCGGAGCTAATGGTGAATATTTCAATTTGAGATGGCTTTTATATCTTGGGGCCGATAATCTGGAAAATGGAGCGATTCGTTCTGCTTGCGATGGGACATCTTTTGCACTTTTCCGTAGGGCTGCGAATCACATTTGCCGAAATTTGGTGAGAAGCTGTATTTCGGGGATACACTAGATCAACAGAAACTATCCCGGACAGGCAACCTGCTGCCCCATTTAGGGAAGAATCGAAGCTGCCGCAACATCTCGTCAATATCCTGGCCATCGTTTGCAGACTGTGACTTATATATAACAGTTCTAAAGTACCACGCCTGGCCATGCCACGGTAACCCACCGGTGCCGGTCTGGCAATTTCCCGCGCATTCTTAGACGCCGAGATATTTTCGGAAGTCTGTGCATTATGGCTGCACCACGAGAAAAAAGCTGAAATTTGGTTGATCGGTGTCCCGGTCGAATCAGTGTCAGGAAACAAACTGCCTTCGCGGGGAGAAGTTCTGCAGCAATATTTTCAGTTTCACCGTGTGGATAGGCTTACCCAGAGGGAAGTGGAAACACCAATCGTCAGCAAAGTGATAAGGGTGTGGAACAAAGCCTGCATTTTCACTGCGCCGGCGCGGAACGTGATCAAGAAGCTCAAGAGGACGTTTGACCAGTACCGAGTTGGCATGAAAGGCAAATGCTGGAGGCAAACCCCGGAAATCGACAAGGAAAATGAATTTAGGGACAAACTCAACAACCTTTTTGACATTGCCCTTGTCGACACCATTAAGATCATCAAAGCCAAGAGGATAAAGAAATTCTCTAAGCCCAAAGGAAGCCAGGTCGCCGCGACGTCATGGTGGTATTCGATAAGCTTCTTTCTGAGAAGGAGGAGCGAGCTCTTCAACGGCAAAAGTAGGCCAAAGCTTTAAAGGGCCCGCCGTTAAACTGCACAGCAGACTGAGCAGCAGGCAACTGCCCGACTGGAATGCTCGTGTGCCGGCAACACACAACTGACAGATCAGGATGAACCGCATGCCTTCTCCTTTCGTCATGCCTTTTCCTTCGAAGCGGCCCTGCAGGAGAGCCAATAACATCATCCTGGTCTGGCAGCAGTTCTCAATCGGACCAAGCTCAATGATCGCTCTGCAATCCACTTTCTATCGGCAACGGCCTCGGCCCTCGGCCACGACTCCTCTGAATGGGCGATCACAGAAGTTCGACCAGTCAGGCGCGTAGACCGCAGAGGAAAGCCATTGCGGACGAAATCTAGCAACGGCAATCATGATGGAAAGGAAAAGGTGGATCGACTCCCTGCCACTGTAACCGGCGCAAGAAGTGCCACCAAGCTCCTCGGTATTCCGGAGTTTGCAAGCGGAGCTGGAGCAGCGACAGCCGACCTTGCCGCGCATTGTCTGGAAGACTGGGAGGTTTTGGATAACGTTGTCGACATGAGCTTCGACACCCACTCCAGCAATACTGGACAAGTTGTGGAAGCAAGCACAATTTTTCAACAGAAGCCAGAAGCTTGGGCAACAGCTCCTTCCCTTCGCGTGTCGTTATCATATCTTTGAACTGTGGCAGAGGCGGCTTTCTCCACGCGCTTCGGTACGTCCTCGGGACCGGGGATTTCCTTGTTCAAGTGCTTCAAGAAGAGTGGAGGTTCATTAATCGCAGCAAGTTTGAAGCCATGATGCGTGAAGACCTGGAGCCAGCAGTGGCCGAGACGAATCTCTCCTCCCAGGATCGTGTCGTCGCCTTGTCATGAGAAGCTCGCTGCAATCCAGCCTAGCGATGATTATGGTGAGTTCTTTGAGGTCTCTATCATCCTCTTTCGTCGAGAGCCTCCTCGGGGAATTAAGCTCCCAAACTAAGTTCTCTCCAGATGGATGGAACGCACAATCTACGGGATCAAGATCTTCTTGCTTCGCCATCAGCTCTCCGTGACTCTCAGTGAACTGGGAGCATTCAAGCGCTCCGTCTCTTTCATGGTTGTTTTGTACGTCAATGCATGGTTCTGCTTTTCACCGGCGGTCAACGCTCCCATCACGTCACTACCTGGCCGTCCTGGAAAGCCTGATTTGAATGCTAGAAACTCGTGGGCGATCTCCAAGAAGCTCGCCAATCACCTATTATCTATCATGGCGTTATATATGGCATACTATTTATTATAACAATCACCTATTACGGTACCTCAGCGAAGCACTCAATGGTGTGTCGTTCTTCGACGAGGGCGTGCGTGTGCGATGAAGAGGAGCATGGTCGCGGCACTCCAGGAACAGGCGTCGGAGAATCCGCCCAAGCGAGCGCACGTAGATCTCGCGGCAAAGGGGGTTCGCGCCAGGAACCTCCTTTGTTATCGTCGACTTCATTACGACGGTCGGTGGGCAACCTGAAGACCTACGGCATCAACATGGACTTCCTTGCCGCCAATCCCGGTGATTGGGAGACAGCACCTGGATTCAAGAACGCTAAGGAAGTCCTGCGCGGGATCGCGGCAGTCAGCGACTTCGCCGAACGAGCTGTGGCCCTCATCCAAGCGTATAACGAGGTAATGACGAAGGATGAAAGGTAGGATCTGCTGCAGGTCGTCGAATGGCATCGTCGCCAGAATCCCGAGACCACAAAGAGGGTTGAAGCATCATTCCCACCTAAGCCACGCTGCTGTCGACAGAGCCAGTGACCTATGACCTGAGACAGCATGTGAAGTGTCTTTTGATCCAGTGTGTCAAAAGGAGTACTATGACGTACATTTCATGCATATTGTGCGCTTGGTTTAAAAAACTGGAGCACGAAACATGTCTGGGGGCATTTCAGACACACCCTTCCCTGACCCAGTCTCCAGGGCTCACAAGTCCATGGAAAATGAGGTCTTGCTGGGTATAGATGGAATGGTGTTCTTTGACTTTAATTGGTTCGAAATGCACAAAAGCCGGCGCGAATTTCACCAAGGCAAAAATTAAGTCCAACACAAGCGACATGCAATCTTTGTGTGACATTGCTTAAAAGCGTTGGACCAAGACTTTATTTTGCACGCATGATTTCCTCCAAGAGAAACATCAATTACTGAGAGAGCACTCTGGAAGTCTTCGTCGTTATTCGCCCTTATATGTATATATATATATATATATATATATATATATATATATTCCTAAGGAAGGGATATATATATATCTATATATATATATATATATATATATATATATATATATATATGCACAGACATATGAAGTGGTTAAAATTCAACAAGGAAATGCCGGGGAGGGGGTGGTCTCATTCCCTCGTAGCCCCTCGTTCACAGAATTGCCCCCGCAGTCATTTTTCCTTAAAATAGGCCCTGCCCTCACGACCGTTCCATCGGTGAGCATTTGTAATAGCACGCACGCAGTAAAACTCGACGAGCGCTGGAACTATTCCACAGTTTTCTAGGATGTTCCGGGGATTCCAAGAGAAAAACAGAAGAAAGCATTGTTCTTAGGCACTCTTTCAGGGTGCAGCCAGGATCTTCTAAATGGGGGGAGGGGAGGCGGAGCTCAGAGTGAACTGATATCACACGAAAACCGCCTGCCGCAGACGATGTGCAATGGTTTTCACGAAAAATGCACGCCTAAGGGGGAGAGGGGCGAGCCCCCTTCGCTGCCTGTGCCCTCTTTAATAGAAGCTAAACGCGCTCTCTAATAAGAGGTTCTTCGACCATCTGGCGGTCAGGGGTTGAAACGAACGGAAGCCCGGAGAAGCGACGGTGCACAAAAAAAGTCCTGGATCTCACGAGCATAGAGATATGTAGAGATATGTTGGAGTTTCGGGACATTAATCATTCTCTGTGCATTGATGCCAGTAAACGACGGAAGCTGCAAGATCCGCTTCCATATGCTAGGCTTTACTGCTGAGAAAGAAAATTAACACGCTTTTTTCTTAAAGCTTTTCAAAATTGAGTCAGTTTGGAAACGTATTTGTATTTTTATTGCAAGTCATACTTCAGTTCCAGTCAGCAATTCGGTCCTGGCAATTTGGTCCACATAACAAGCCGTGGGACTTGTTTTGAAAAAGCATATTTCTTGCGTCCCACTTGGCATTGTTTTACGGCAGGGATTGTATTTTCCAATTTTAGGACATCTGTCTCTTGTGTTTCTCAGAACTACACTGAAACCATGCCAACATGCAAAAATAAACTATTAATAATGTCTTGCTGGACCAGCCGTCCTGTCAGCCGGCCCAGACCCCTAGTCCTCGCGCTTTGCGTTCGTCCATATGCTCCATGAACGCCACAAATTGTTTGCGTACGGCTCCGACCGTTTTTTTTTTGTACAATTTACTGTGACGCCCATTTATAACTCCTTGGGAGTTCAAATCTCGCATTCGAATCCAATTTTGGCCTCATCGAAGTGACACTGGTACCGTTCCAGGACCACACTGTACCCTTCGTTGCCAAAAACACGGCTTTTGTTCTATGATCTAAACGTCAGCAGTGTGACTTCCGCAAAGTTCCTACGCCAGCACCCGAGCACCGTTCGACAACCGCGCTGAGCGCCGTTCAGCCCGGTTCCAGTTCAGCAGCTGTTCGAGCTGCATCCAACACTGCTCTACACTCGTGCTGCGCGCTCACTGGCACACACACTACGGGCATAAGAAGCCGATTACCTGCAGCGCTCGGGGCGAAAGCAACCTGATCTTGACCGCGACCGAGGAGTTCTTCAGGGCGTTTTGCTGACACTTGAAAATGGTCTCAGTGCCATCTTCAATTAGGCTCAGCAGTATTATGAATTATTTTCATCCAGCTTGGGAATAAAAAGCAGACCTTTCTTTGAGTAACAATTTTTCACTGGGTAAACTACACGTGCGGTGGATTCGTGATAACTGCCGGTTTAATTTATACGTCGCCCATATGGTAAACGTCTCAAACGGTCATCTTCAGTGTTTCCGTGGCCGGCACATGACAACGCACACTCTCTCACGTGATACGACTCACCTTACGATTTTCTGTCGAACGAACACGGTTTCGTCTTGGTGCAACCATCGTTGGTCCGATTAGGAGCGTATAACGGGTCCGCCGCGTCCGTCATTGACGGTATTGATGCAATGCTAACTACCTGTGGCTAAATGTGCCTCTGCCTAAATGCCCAGTGACATTGATTTTGAAACGTTTGAAACGACGAAATTCGATCCCGCCTCAAACACAGCACGACAAAATCATTTCATTTTAGTTGGTTACAACTGTTCCGTTGACAGAAGAATTACAGTAAAAGTCGTGTGGCCGCCCGGATCCGAACCAGTGCCATCTTGTTTTAAAACTTCATAAGCCTTGAACCACCGGCTCACCACGACTTGCCGTCGCGGTGACCGACGATTTTCACACTCCAGAATGGGGAAGGCTTGTGCCGCTGGCTGCTCTTTCGGCCCATGGAAAAAAGGCCGAAACCGCTGTGTGCACCCGCTCACGTCCGGAGCGTTAGCTCCAGGTCTTTTTCAGGACACGAGATTAGCGAATAATACCATCGGAACGGCAAAAGGCTAAAGGCATGAATTTCAGCCGGAAAATGAGCTTCGCATCCCTTTCACATGGCAGTATAAAGACAAACGATGGGAAAACTTCCAAGATTTTTTAATTGAGCACGTGCCGTGACTGTCCTGTGCGGCACACGAGGTCGGCCCCACGAGATGATTTGCAACCGGTACTGCGGGGCGTAATGTGGCAAAGCCGCGGAATCGCCACCGTTGACAGTTTAATTTGGCCGTACCTATACCCTATTCCACAAAAGCTGCAAAGCGGCCATTTACGGCGTTTCCGCGGCCGTGACGTGACGGTTGCGATTCGATTGATTCAGATTCTTCTTGGAACGCACCCGGTTTCTGGGCGCCGAATGACCCTGCAGTCGGTGCGTTCCTAAGCCCCAATAACCAACCAACCAACCAACCAGCACTCAGTTTCGTGTCGGTTCGACCCTCTATTGGCGAAATAAAGGGCCGGGAAGCGAACCGCTGCGGCCGGAGTCGGCGTTTCACCCTTTCGGCCGAAAACACGTGCAAACCCTATGGGGGACTCTCGCACGCGCCACGTGGCGTCCGATACCGACAGAAACGTGAAAATCTAATATGATGCATTGTGCCACCAAACCCCTGATGCGGTCAAGTTTCAGCCCCTTGCGACCCATAGCCTCTGCACACGGGCCCGCCAACTCCACCCGCAAACCTCCGCCGAAGTCCACGGCCCAAAACGATTTCTATTATGCAGAGTAATGATAGAGTGATAGACTGATAATGATGTGCGGTAAGTAATGATGTATCCCAGTTTGGTAAGTAGAATGCCACGATACTCAGACCAGTCAGCCGCTCCCTTCAGGGCAGCATCATGATATTTGTGCATTGGGTTTGATTTGTGCGTTTGACGGTTTCCAATTGTCTCAGGTCTTCTATCATGTTGATGATAGTCTCGAGGTTCCTGACCGCCTCAGGATAGCTGACAGTCCCAGCACCCTAGAAAATTTCAGGCAAAATCACAGCGTCCCTGGTTGTAGACTATCTGGACTATTCCAGGGCCCCTAACCGTCTCGGCGCCGTAGACGGCCTGAGGGCCCCTCGTCGACCTCCAGAAGGGGGCAGTCGCCCCTGTCTGGGGGCGACTGCCCCCAGACAACCCTTGGCTGCGGCACTGGTTCTGCGAGACTGCAACGTTAGTTTAGTCCGCGGTGCGCGCAGGGTTTTTGCCCCTACCTCGCTCGCTTGGTAACAGGCAAACGGAGTGCAACAGATGAAATCTGCATTGCCTTCCAACAGATATCTAAGACAGCATGCATGAAAAAGGAATTTGGAGGTCATCTCAGGTCATGTCATTATGGCGCTATGAACTGGCCATGAGCCAAAGATTTTTGTGGGAATAGGACTAGATGATCCTGGTGAGGGCACCGATGAGGGGGATGGGGATGAATCCCCGATATCCAAAAGGCCATTTCATAGGCCGGCAGAAGTCAAAAGTGCCGGTCTTCCGCAGACAGACCCACTCTTCTGCCAGCACGACCAGAGGAACATTTGCCGACGCTGCTAAAAAACTTGGTCGCATTGGTGACGTCGGTGTCTGGACGTATTTCTGGCACTGCGGACGCTGTAGAGTGCTGCGGACGGTGGCACATGCTGCAGTGCCGCAGCACAACTATGGCGCACTGTTGACGACAGGAGTGTCAGTTTCCGTAAATGATGGGGGGAGGGGGTGGAGCCGAGGAGCCGACAACCTCGCGTCCCCCAAACTTGGGTTTCTCAACGGATATATCCCACTTTATTTTGGCCAACGGAAATTTACACACACACACGCACACGCATTCTTGTAAGAGGTAGCTTATGGGGACCGGGCGCGGGTGGGGTAAAATGCTAGCTTATGGAGACCGACTGAACTTTTTTAATATAAGAGATAGCGTCATGAAATTTTGTGAGAAAGTGCATGAGGGGCTTGGTAACGAAATGGTATCACTGATGTGTTCTTATGGCGATGTGAAAATGTTGCGTGTAAATGGTAGCTTATGGGGACCGGCTCCCCGCTGTGAAAATAACAAAGACCAAGCCGAGGTACAAGCTGTGGGAGGAGTTGAAATCCGTCGGTCCAGCTGCCTGAAACGCGCCGATCTAGTAACAGCCCACGTCGGGTGGAGGGGAAGGAAGGATGTGGTTTGTGCCGAAAAACGCGATGCTGACTCTTGTATCAAGTTAACGTGGTTAGGACACAAATACGAAGGAAATGTCCGTAGGGCATGATGCATTTCTACTTCCATATCATTTGATACAATGTTCTTAAAACACACAGCTGGTGATAGCAGGCTCGCAGCAGAATACGGTTCAGTCTTGCTTAATCTTCGATCGCCGGGGGGGGGGGAATTCTCGCGGCCCTGCCCTGGTAGCCTTTCCAGACAAAGCTCAAGAATAAAGACAGCTGGAAACGTTAAGATTGCATCAGCTTGTGGTGCATCATTTTCAAATCTTGAGATTAAATTTCAAAATCAGATGATATCAGGTCTCTTTGACCTTTCCGGAAGGCATGTTAAAAGAAGTTAAATGTATGCCATTGATTGTCAGAATGGGATATTGACAAACGTAAAAATATATATCTCGTTTTTCGGAAGATTGTTTGGCCTGACCTCAGTTAAAACGTGCGTCAAAAATGTTTAAGTGTGTGCCATTCATTGTTAACAAGAGATACTGAGAAACGGAAAACGGCCTTCGAACCCCTAACCCATTTTCTACAAAACGAATATTATCGATTTTTTGGAAACACATTTGACCTATAGTCAGACCTATAGGTAAGGTGCTCTGGGAAAAGTGAAGGTCCTTTGAAGGTAACGCCAGGCCCTTAATAGTAAGGATGGCCAAAGCCCCGGAACAGTCAGGAACCTAGGTATGATGAGGGGTCTTCGGAGAGTCAAGAGTCCAGAGAAAGTCCATGACCCTATCGTGGCCGGGGACAGTCAGGGGCCATGGGACAGTCATGAGACAAAGACTCAGGGACCCCGGTATGGCCAGGCTCCCTGGAACGGTTTGTGGTCCTGGATGGTCGGGACCTTCAGACGACCGGCGGCCGTGGGAAGGGACGTAGCCAAGCTGGAGGCCATGGAGGCAATGGCTTCCCTTGAGCCAAGCAGTCTACACTAGATAATAAGCAGTTTGCAGGAATACAGAATAGTGATCATATATTTGCCACAGAGGCAAATGCTATTTGTTTTCCTGTGCATTAACCCGGTACCGCCTGGCGTTTTTATACCCGCGACCGCCTGGGGAGTGTCAAAAATGGCACCTCTGGTATCTCAGCCTCCTATCGTTGGATCTAAACCAAAATACCACCAATCGATAGCCCTGAGTCTTGTCATTCAGAAAATACTACGTTAGCCCCGGCCACGCGACTGATGACGTTACAGGTCACGCAAAACGCATAACACGATGTCGGAAGGACTGACACCGGTTCGTGCATCATATCATCAGCAATGATGGTCTACAAACCTTCATCATGGCAAACCTTCACCTTTTTAACATGATGTAATTTCTTCACAAAACCGACCCCAGTATTTATGCGCGACGTTATCGAGTTCTGTCTTACCACGCCTTTTCCATGCAATACTATAGCCGTAAAGTTGATTTCTGCAAAACTCGAATGCATGAATCCCGGTCTGGCCAGTCCAATAACACATGTTGCTATGTTGCTGCAGTGGTTGACTGGCTGTGTTCCTTGGGAGATGCTAGGAACGCCTGAATGATTCACATGTACAGTTTGAGGTCTTCTGGTGTCTTTTCTACGGTACATATGGGTTCATACTGTCTTTGTTCGCGCATTTCTATGAACTCTCTGACCTCTGTTTTGGCTAGCGACCACGTTACGAACAGGGACTGAGAACTTCCGGATAGGACTGTCACCAGAACTTCTCCTGCAAAGCGTAACAAAAAAAAACCTTTCCTATGCTAGATTTGCGTTCATCGACGGGTATCGAGACGAGACTATGCTCCTATGGGTTTTCCCAACTTCCCAAGTCACTAACGCCTGCAAAATAATATGTGAATGGTAACGAGGGTAGAGGCGGTTTCGTGAAAGACAGGGATATCTTGAAATGGTGGCATTATGAGCTACAAAAGGCTACGAAACACAGCTGCTTGCAAGAAAAAAAACTGTAAACATCCACACTCCCCGTCATGGCCAATAAATTTAACTATGCAATATCAGAACAATTAAAGGGAAAATGGATAATGATTAGAATAAGACAGTGTGCAACCTCACTACATTTCTTTCATGTTGCATGTGATAAACCCGCGCCCGACTGGCAGCCGGCGCCGATCGAGCTACACTGAGGAGGTTAACCGCCCCCCCCCCCTAACTCACGAACGGCTGGTCGCACCATAAAAATAAGCACACTGTTGGAAAGATCGTGACAAGTAGGGGTCGCAGCCGGTCTCATTTATGGTTTGGGATAATATGCAAGCCATTTACGCCCTATCTATGTTTTCTCACAGCCAACTACATGAAACCGAGCGGCGGCCTGGATCTCAAAGGCTGTGATGAATACAGTCTAGGTAAAAGCACGGATGAACAGGTAAATGTCCTCACATGCCGATACACACAAAGTTTCTCTGATTTGCTCAATACGTACGCTGAAACGTTGAGTTAAAGACACGGCGATTTTCGCGCGGATTGAAGGCGGCTGACGTAGCCGAACGCGGTATAAAATTAAGGCGAACTTATTTCAGCGTATGTTCATTTTCGCGATACAGGCCTTTCCACATAACAGTTCTTAATCCTGGTATTTTTTTGCAATGGTTTCTCATGTTAAATTTTGGAAAAATTAGGCAGTTATCAAGCTACACAATTGGCGGGGCTTTATCGCGAGAGTCTGTTTATTTCCAAAACATGCAGCTTTTTGAAACTTTTTAAGCTTCTTGGTATCACTCGCAACTGCGCGAGCTAGTTCTGCCATTTTCTTTGAATTCGTTGTGAGTAATTTATCGCCGATTTTGATGGCGGTGCATCTCATAACTCTCATGGCCGTGCGGCCCATAACGGTTATTCGTAACCTGACCGCAGGTCAGTGGCTGGAAGTCATTGATACTTTGTCCATAGACGGTGAAGGGGTGTCTGGAGCACATCACACTAAAAATGTCACACAAAAATCCGTCAAATTCCAAAAAAGACGAGATGTCTTAAAAATAGGGCTGACTTTAGGGCAATGACCTGGAAAACTCCGAAACATCTGAGGTAACAAATTTGTTGCATTCCTCAAGATCTCTAGACCCTGAAATGTTTATTGTGATATCACATTCTCCGAAAAAGTTACAGGGCGCTAAACCTTTTTGAGCATAGGTCTTCTTGACCTCACCTAGGTCGGACATCCGACTTGACCTGATATCAAAACTTTGACACAAGGTGTAAAAATAATAAAGCAAAAGGTACAAAAAGTCTCGTGGTGCTGCGTTTGTTCGTTCTCTCGCAGTCTTGGAAAAAACCGGGGGGCGGTCAACCGTTTCCTTCCCCCCAGTCAGGAGCGGGAATGTATGCATGTTGTCACGCATCATTGGTTTCTTGCCCGCGGTTGTTTTCGGAACTAGGGACGACACGATTGCCTCGTAAAATGCCGTGTGGAGGAATACCGAATGCAAAAATGCTGAGAAAAGAATGTCAAAAGCAAAATATCGAAGACGATAAATGACGACAGAGATGAACAACATAACAGGGAAAAACATCGAACGGCAAGATATCGAATGGGGATAAATATCGAATAGCAATATTTATTGAAGTGGAAAAATATTGCAGGACAAGATGGTGGATAAACAAATAGCCGACGGAACATATAGAATTGGAGAAATATGGACCTCGATTAACATCAAAACCGTACAAAGCCAAATGACAAAATACCGCGAGGTGATACATTGTACCATCATATCATGAACGGAGATGGCCGTCGTGCGCAGGCTGGTGGCCGGCTTGCGCAGGAAGCGCGTCACGCAGCCGCACGCGTGCTGCGCCGAGTATTTTTTGTTTTCTTGCTTCTTTTTCGACGCATCAGTCGGGCTTGACCATTAGCGTCGTAGTCGGAAGCTGACTGGTCTTGTGTCAAGTCGTGTGTCTCGTCAGGCGTCGGTCGTCTGTGCGGCGTCCGGTATGCGACGATCAACGCTTGCAGAGCGCCCCGTACCAGCGGCCCGGCCGCCGACCAGCGCGACATCTCTCGGATGGTGGGAGAAGAGCGCCGGGAGGAGGGCTGCTCGGCGACCGCCGCTGCGTTGCAGGAATAACTTCTGTTCTGATGTGAGGGGTCAGGTTTGCTTGTGGTACTTGAGCAGAACGCTGTGCTCGTCAACAGGGGCGTCTGGAATCTGACGACTATAGAAGAAATACAGTAGCCACGGCGATGTTCTGTAGCAGTGTTAGGGAGGGCAGCTCACTGGCGTATAGTTCTTACTGGCGTATAGACTCTTGACCCTGCGCTCTCCGCTGCTCGCCGTCCATTCGGCGCTACTACTCCTTTCATGACACGGCTTCTTTAGTGGGGCCTGCTGGACGACAAAGAGCTGACCCCGGCCGAATGTGTACCAGTAAACACCAGCACCACTCAGGACGTTCAGGAGGAGCTGTTTGCTCATCGCTTGGAAGGTGCCGGCCGCCGACATGTGCTGCCATTAAAGGCAATGTTCTGTCGGCTCTGCAGACCGTTTGGCGTCGGGCGCACCATTCATGTTGTGCACCGCCCCGAAACTTGGCAAACTTATGGGGACCACGTAATATGGGCCTAAGTCGAAGGATCTTGAAAACGGTCTCTGGCGTGTTTCAAGCGACATATTTATCGAAGCGTCAGGTACGTAGCCAGGAGGAGGGTGGCATGGGGGTTATGGCTAGCACCACCTCGGGATTTTTGTGATCTAGTCGGATACCGGATATGTTGGATCGGGGCGCCGGATATCCGACCGGATATCCGGCCAGATACCGGATATTATGGTTACCTATCTTTTCACTATTTTTTGTTACAACAAAATGAAACGAAAAAGATTTAACTTAGAAAAGAAAGGTATGTGAATCATTCCCCCTAGTGCTTAGTATTGCGAAGTTTCCATAGGCCTCATTGAAATAAAATAAAGAACACAAAGATCATAGCGGAGCTCACCATTTCTGACTATAGACAAAAGGCAAAGGCTCCAAAATATGCAGAATGCCATTATATCGCCTTGGTTGACATAGAACACCTGGCCTGGTAAGCATTCTATATAAACAGCAAGGTAAGTCTATTAGACTGGGCCGATTTCAGACTTTTGTTCTGAGGAGCATTCCCCACGAACCGTAGCTTCTGTTGGACATTTAAAAAATGGAAAACCCGGGAACAAAAATTCCCGAAAATATTCCTGGAGTGCCAACGTTTCGTTCAAAACGTCACGTTTTGCCATCCCGAGGCATTGAAGTCTCTATTGACATTAGCATTCAAAACAGGAAAGTGATACTCAACATTTTCATCGTTTGCGTCATGCGGAAACTTGAAGTTTTAGAATGATATGACATTAAATGATGTTTTTGCAGCTTGGTGAATGGCAATGCATCAGAGTGAAAACGGATGGGTCATTGTCAGATTACGATGTCCTTTTTCGTGACACGTTCGATGTAATGATGATTTCCAGAAAAAGTTCAGTCGCCTTTGCAGCTGTGTTTAAGACCAGAATTCGCCGTTTCTGACAAGCACTGTCACTGGGCAGGCACGTCTCGAGAAGACAGAACGGCCTCGAGTATCCATTAGCAAATCCTGTCTCGTCGCTGCTCTCGGACTGCGTGACACATTTGGCAAGCCATGGGTAAGTACAGCCCTTAACCATTCCCATAAAAATAATGTATTCGGATGTCGCTTGTGACGTCACGGTCCTTGACCAATGGATGCCGGCTTAGGTCGGCCGTCAGCTGGCTAGCCGGTTATGCTGGCAGCTTGCGTACGACCCGCTTTGAGGGGATAGGGATCGGGCATTATCTGGTTGTATTTCGTATTCGATTATATCAATAGATACAGTTTTATATTTTCGTAGATCCTTTTAGACTGGCTTCGGCGTGGGGTTAAAAACTGGCCAAGCTTTGAGGGCTGGGACAGTTGCAGGCATGTTGCAGGAGTGGGGGCCTTGCCAGGCGATCTATCCTTGGCAGGATTCTATACTGGACCTTGAACAGAATTGGTTTTGAATAGACCGTAAGTAGCTAATCAGTTTTAGACTAGCCTAGTGTGTCGTATCTTTGGCTTGTCTTGTATTTATCATTGTTATTGTCGAAATAATGTAAAAATGCTCGACTTAACACCGCCTGCATGTTGGGTGTGTGGCGGCATGTCGTTTGTGACGTCACGCCAGACGTTACTCTGGCCGGACGGTTTTACCTGGACTTCTAGGGCCTTGGGGTTTGTAAGCAGAAAGAACGGCCTGGCGTTGACAGTTACCGGAGGCGTACCGTCAAATCGCTTAACATTATCCATTTCCGAGACGTCAGTAGAGGGCGGTGACGTCACTAGTGCCTGGTGCTGGCAACTGCACAGCATGTGAAGAGCAGCAAAGAAATATAGCGCGGGCTGTACAGCGCAGATGTTTCTGTGTTTTATTGTGTTACGGTAATATGCTTCACCGATATATTCCATTTTAAGTGGTCTATGTAGTTGGAGTTCTCGAAGAGCCCGCTGAGTGGGGTTGTGAGGCATTATCGTACTGCATGGCGCAGCGAAGTTGGTGGCTCTGAAAAGAGCCGGGTATTTTGCAGTCGTTTCGGCCTTGGACCTTCTTCGGCGCGTCAGAACGTCCCGTCACGGCGGCTGCCGAGAGTGAACCGCATCCACAACCACAGCCACAGTCCCGCCTGTAGCTGCAGTATACTGTTGGCCGTCGTCGGGACTGAACGTCCTGACGCACCGAAGAGGGCCCTCCGCCGAAACGCCTGCAAAATACCTGGCTCTTTCTAGTGAACAACTCTGTTGCGGCACGTGGGCTATCAAACAACCTATAATTTTTATGCTGTGTTTGCTTTCTGAATCCCGTTGTTCTCGAATTTATGTGTAAGTCATGTAAACGGCTTTGTGTGTAATGCGCATGAAACCGAGAACGGTAGCATTAAAGAGAGTGTGTCTAATCTTTTCGGTTTTCCAAAAAGAACATTCCAGAGGACACTCGACCCTAGCTATGGCTTATGACAGCGATGAAAAGCGCATCTGGGGCTTCGAACAATGATTATTCACCCATATAATTTTGATGTTTTTCAAATCCGCGATTTTGATAGCTGTGCGGGTGTAAATACAGCACTAAGGAGCGATAGCAAGAGCACGAAGAGCAACCAAGAAGCGGGTTGGAAACCATCAGTACGTGATACAGAAAATTGCGCATCCGAGACAAAACAACATTACAGAATGTTCACATGTTCACGTAGCGTCAGTCGTGCGGCAGTCCTCGAAGAGGTCGGACGCAGCTCGCTCCGCTCTTAGGTCGATAGGGTTGACACAGACACTTAGTCTTTAGTCCACACTTCGACTTTGTGCTTCCTGATAGTTTTTTTCTACACTTCCACGTTTCTTTCTGCGCTCCACACCCTTCTAAGGTAGGCCTACTCTCCACTTCCAGTTTTCTTTTCCGAGCTGTTCCCTGACTTCTGTCATGGGCAAGCGAGGTAAACGAAAGAAAAACGACACTGACTCTATAGGCTCGAACTCGGACTCTGATGCCAGCCCCTCTGCAGACATCGACATTGGTGTTTGTAGAGGTGTAACGAACAGGACGATTCACAAACAGAAAGACGACCATGGCCTGAACCCGGAACAGATCTCGACACCCGAACACACTTCGTCTGACACGATATCGGATACTGACCTTCGCACGAACTCTGACACTGCTCAGGACCGCGCCGTTTTCACACACACTGACTCTTCACCTTCTCGTGACCTTGACCTGCCCCTGACTGCGCCCGGGCCCCACGGCCCTGGCAGCGTGCCAGGACCGGCCCGGCCGGAAGGGTCGAAGGGCATATCCGGACTCGCACAAGCAACCAGGGCAAATGACAGGTGCACTGTGGCAGAGGATACCGTCGGGGCAACACGCAGTCAGATGCACGGGACGCCATGCCCGGTTCGAGAGCCCTACCTGGACCCACTTGGGTCATACGTAGTCGTGAAACCTACCGACTCAAATACAAACTTTCAGAAAATCAACGTCTGGGCACCTCCTAAACAGATAGAAGCAATCTGCGGCCCAAACATTCGGCTCCACATTCAAGCACCTCGCGATGGCTCTCTCATCATCAAAACCAACAACCGCCATCAAACCAAAATGCTTCTCAAACAGACAACTTTCTGTACTAAGGCAGTGACGGTCACCCTTCACCCGACTAGAAACTCGTGCAGGGGAACTGTGTTCGCACCTGAACTCCGCTTCATGTCTGAAGCGGAGATTCAACACGAACTGAGGGACGAGCTGGTCAGCCACGTCCGTCGACTAACCACCTTCAGGGACGGACAGCGTCAGGACACCAGTCTTCTTGTCCTCACGTTCGAAACTCCCAGTCTCCCTCCCAAGCTCCACGCCGGCTACCTCTGCTTCGAAGTGCGCCCATTTATCCCCAACCCTCTGCGCTGTTTCACCTGCCAGAGATTTGGTCATGGCTCCCGGAACTGCAGACAAGCTGCTCGTTGCGCTCGCTGCGGTGATGCTGCGCATGAAGGCTCTTTGTGCTCCAAACCTCCTAAATGCGTCTCTTGCGAGTCTTCCGACCACACCACAAATTCGAAGAACTGTCCTGTCTGGCTGACCGAAAAGCGCATTTGTGAGCTTAAGGCAAAGATGAACATTTCATATCCCGAGGCACGACGTCAGGTACAATCACAGACAAACCAGCCTCAAAAGACCTATGCTCAAGTCACATCAAAAAGCACCACCTCTTCGTCTTCCCAGACTGATGACATACCACAGCTTCCTCCACTTCAGCTCTTAAAGCCTCTTTGTCACGAACCTCGTTCTGTCCGTTCTCAGTCCAGTGAGAAGCACACAGTGACTGAACCACAAAAGGCAGGTGCAAAACATCCTATGAGAGGGGCATCGACAACTGCCCCCGCAACTCCTGGGCAGTCTGTCCCCAAGAGAGCACCACAGCCTACACTCCGGTCATATTCACCCGCACACCACCTTGGTGCTAAGGCTCCACCGTGTACTCCGCATAAGGATAACCAACCTCCATCGCCCAGACCCGGTCCCAGTCGACCCCGGGGCCGCTCCTCCAGCCATGGTAGGACTCAACAGGGATCACAGGCCCTTTCAGGGACTCAAAGCATCTTTAGCTAAATCACACTCAATGCCACTACTTTCCCAGAGCCAAGGTTTCTGCCTTAGGCTCTTCACAACATTATTAATGACTATTCTTCAGTGGAACTGTCGTGGTTTAATTAGCAAATGGGCCGAAATCAAACCTTTTTTGATGTTTTGTTCCTCTAATATTATATGTTTACAGGAGACACATTTTCTCACAGACGACCCGTACGACTTCAGTCTACCCGGATACTCTATGTTCACAAAATGTGACGACGTTCACAGACGCCATGGCGGAGTTGCCATATACATTTGTAACACAATTCCTCACCGACAGCTCCTGGTTCAAACAGACCTACAAGCGGTCGCCTGCACGGCTCTCATTTCAAACCGCCGTATCAGTGTATGTTCACTATATCTCCCTCCAGGCGTACCCATTTCTCTTCAAGATCTACAAAACCTCACTGATCAGCTCCCACCGCCATTCATACTATGTTCGGATGCCAACAGCAAACATTTTTTATGGGGTTCTGACCGATGCGACAGAGGAGGACTAGTCTTCGAACAACTCATTAGAATCAACGCTTTACATGTCTTGAACAACGGCTCCCCGACAAGGCTGGATGAATTCTCTGGACTCGTATCACACATTGATGTTTCACTATGCTCTAGTGGATTAGCTCCTTTCCTTTCATGGGAAACTGACAACGACCCTCTTGCTAGTGACCACTTTCCGATAAAAATTAAATACGTAGACGGTTCAGCTCAAACAACACATTCCCAATACGATGTTCCAGTAGGGTGGAGCATTAAAAAAGCTGATTGGGACTCCTTCCGAGCCCAGTGTCACATCGCTACCGACTTCACAGATGTTGACTCTGCCTGCATAAAAGTCACGCAATCGATTATTTCCGCTGCGCGAGCCCACATCCCGACAACCAAGCCACAAGGGCAATACAGATGTCCTTGGTGGACTGACGCCTGTAAACAGGCAATAGCAGCGCGCAAAAGAGCATTAAATCGTTTCCGTCGAAACAGAGAAAACCCAAGCCTTCTCCTTGACTACAAAAAGGAAAAAGCCAAAGCTAGACGAACTATTCGAGCAGCTAAGCGATCCAGTTGGCTACAGCTCCTGAATAAATTCTCCACCTCCACACCCGCGCACACATTATGGGATACTGTTCGCAGTTTCATACACAAAAAAAGCTTCCAGCGTCCTCTTCCGGTTCTCAAAATCCAAGGCATCCAGGTAGATAACCCAAAAGACGTGGCCAATCACCTCGGTCAATTTTACTCCCAACTGTCGTCCTCCACAAACTTTGACCCAGGTTTTCGTATCCAAGACAGCCTTATGACACACAACATGCCGGACTTCGACTTCGATTCCAACAACTCAGAGCCATACAACAATCCTTTCTCTTTGCACGAACTGAACTCATCCATAAATTCATCCGGTTCAACATCGGTTGGTCCGGATCTCATTCACTATGAATTTCTCAAGCACCTCGACGACACCCAAAGAAGCAGACTCCTTGCCTTCTTTAATTATGTGTGGACACAGCACAAAATCCCAACGACTTGGAAGCACGCTTTTGTGGTTCCTCTTTTAAAACCAGGAAAGCCTACAGACGCACCTGAATCCTACCGACCAATTCAACTTACTTCTTGTTTATGTAAAATCATGGAAAGAATGGTGAACTCCAGGATGTTGTGGCACGCCGAAAAATTCCAACTTTTGTCGAAATACCAATGTGCTTTTCGCCCTGGGCGAGCCACAGTTGACCATGTACTTCGCCTCGAATCTGACATACGCGGCGGCTTCTTCGCAAGAAAGTTTACCGTGGCAATTTTCCTCGACGTTAAGTACGCCTATAATATGGTGTCCCGAGCAGGTCTTCTTACAAAACTTCATCACATAGGTTTCCGTGGACGCTTCATGCATTTTATAAATTCTTATCTCAGCGACCGTACACTACAAGTTAAAAGCGGAACCCTTTCGGACTCCTTCCCCTTGGACAATGGAGTGGTCCAGGGAGGGGTCATTTCTCCTCTGCTTTTTCTTTTCATGATTAATGATCTCTTCGACGATTGTCCGGCTGGTGTGTCTCACGCACTGTATGCAGATGACTGTGCTTTGTGGGACACTGGAAAAAACCTGCAGTTGATTTTTCAGACTCTCCAACTTGCTCTTTCCCGAATTGAAGACTGGGCCAACAAATGGGGTTTCTCATTCTCCGCACCAAAATCGAAAGCAATCATTTTCAAAAAATACATGAGACGTGAGCGATGCAGACCTCCTTTCGATCTCCTTCTCAATGGGCAGCCCATCGAATTCGTGGAAAACGTCAAATTTCTAGGAGTACACTTGGACACCAAGTTAAATTTCACCACTCATACACAATATCTTAAGGCAAGAGCGATGAAAAGAATTCCCTTCCTTAAATGCATAGCTGGTTCGGGCCTCGGGGCGGATAGAAAAACTATTCTTCGTATGTACTTCGTACTGGTCCGACCAATTCTGGAATATGGCGCACAAGTCTTCGACCACTCGTCAAGGGCCCTTCAGTCTTTAGAGACGATACAAAATGTTTGTCTGAGAATCGCACTGGGCGCTCTGCGAACCTCACCGGTTGAGAGTCTCAGAGTTGAGGCTAACGTGCCACCACTGTCGCTGAGGAGGTGGGAGATGACCACACGGTATTTCCTACGGATTCAAAGCGACCGGGAACACCCTTGCTACCATCTGAAACACTTTATGGAGTACCTCAGACACATGAACGAACAAAGAATTTATCGACTCTGTGGTTTTCCTCTGTCACTACGTTTTCACAAAGTTTGCAGAGATACAGGCTTCTTGGTACCGACCAACGTGAGCACACTTCACAGTAGCCGCCCTCCTTGGACCACCTCGCAAATCAGTTTCCAAACGCTCACCTCACAAAACAAGAACACCCTAGACCATGATAAGGTCCAGGAGTCGTTCTTGCAGTTTGTTGAAAATCATTCGGACTACCACCTCTTTTTTACCGATGGCTCCAAAGACCACGACACAGTAGGGTGCGCTTTTGTATACAGACAAATCACCGGGCGACACAGATTACCAGACAAAATTTCCGTTTTCACCGCGGAACTTAGCGCAATTCATCAAAGCCTGAAATTTATTCAGGCTCAAGGCATCCGGAAATCGGTTATCTGCTCTGACTCACTCTCTGCTCTAAAGGCCCTACAGTCATTGCGCAAACCTGCCCCCCTCGCTGTCCTTATATTCGATTTGTATTGCGACATCACAGAGAAGGGCATGACCGTTAAATTTTTATGGATTCCTAGTCACCAAGGCATACGCGGTAACGAAAGAGCAGATATGCGAGCAAAGGAAGCCTCACGAATAACCACAGTCACCCCGGTCCCAGTTGGTCACAGAGAATTTTTTCCGGAAATAAGGAAACTGATATATCAGTACTTTGATGGATACTGGCGCAACCACCCTCGTCCAACGCTTTTAAAACACATAAAAACTTCGGTTGCTGATTGGGATACCAGCTACCGCCAAAACCGCCGCGAAGAAATTGTTTTGGCACGCTTACGACTGGGACACACAAGGCTAACTCATTCACACATATTAAATCACTCAGACAGGCCTCTATGTGTCCCATGTTACTCATACCTTTCCGTATGGCACATACTCTTTGACTGCCAGATGTACCAGAGAGAAAGAGAAAAACTACGACTGACGTGCCGAAGCTTAAACCTACCATTCTCATTACACGGTATTCTAGGAAACAACGAGCCGGTTATAAAAGCCCTGATGTGTTTTCTCAAACAAATCCACTTGTTCTCTCACCTCTGATGAGACACTTTCCCCACATACTTCTGTCCTTCACTTTTTAGTTTAACGATGCACTATTTAGCACCCAAGATTCCTGTTCCATAACTTCTACCACCAGGCATTTCAGACAAGATTCGACGCGGACGCTTGAGCCCGAGCGGCTGTGCGCCCTAACTCCACAAGAACAAGAACAAGATGTTCACGTAGTCATCTTGGGTTACGAATAGTTACCGGTAGTCTCAACCAAGGGTAACTTTCGATACCAAAGGAAATTATTGGTAAGGGACCTCATACCATTATCTTGATCCATTCCTGTATTTTCCTGCTCCGTAAAATAATGTACTGTAGATACGCTATGCCAAACTGTTGTGCCTAATGAGTGAACGGTACTTGTTTGAACAAATTCTGATTCCTTCTCATCTCTTTGTTCTGGGCGGGGTGTAGTTTTGCAAAAAAGTTGGGGAGGGGGGGCTGAGCAAGGAAAATGGCTAATCCTACCAGGGGTGTCGATTCCTGTAAATGATCGGGCCGACCAAGCCAAGGGTCCGGTAACCTAACCTCCCCCCAAATGTGGGCTTCTCATCGTCTGTATCCCACTTTATTTTGGCAATGAAGATTTTCAAGTTAATCTGCTACTATTTATTAAGCAAAAAATTGCATTTATCATCAAGTATTTGTATATATATGTATATATGTATATTTATGTATATATATATAAGATAGAAAAATAAATGTCTACATCGCTTTAGACTTCACTTTTTGCTTTCTGCCTATCTATCCTATCCCTATCTATCTATCCTATCCTATCTATCCTATCTATTCTATCTATCTATATATGCCTATCTATCCTATCTATCCTATCCCTCATCTATCATGGCCATTCTTCCTTTTCATTATTTTCACTTATTTCCCTTTAAAACCAGTAGAAAATATTGGATGGGCCCAAACCAACATTGAAGGGACCTAAAGTAACATTGGCCATGGCCCTCTCAAAAAAATACGAATCAGCATCTCTGAATCTGACCCACAAAAGACAGAATTCTTCCAGGACTTGACCCGCTTTCTTTCCAAAGTTGGGAGGGGGCTTGAACCACAGTTGGGGGCTCAAGCCTCCACCCCCAACAGAATAGCAAATTACACCCTTGGCTCTAGGCGTTACCTGCACTTGATCTTGCAGTGTAAGCTGCAGATGGCAGAGCCAGGTTCAAGACGAAATATGTGACTGCCAAGTGGTTCAAGTTCCACACAAGTTCCACACAAAAACGCCACACAAGTTCCACGCTTGTGTGAGACTGGTTATTCCTTTCTCTGAGACAGTTCATTCCTTTATTTTTTAGCATATTTTTGCTTACAGCAGCCAGCAAGGTAGCCATGTAGGCATTTTGTACACTAGTCTGTAGAATCAAACAACATTTAGTAAAATGACCATCAGTCATTTTCATAGAGCACATCAGAATGCAACTCCCTTACATAAGGAAATATTTGAAAATCTGATTCACTTGTGACAATTTTCATCATCCAGCTAAGGGTACGTGGTAAAACAGGCAATGCCAGGGTCAGCCGAGGCGAAAAAAAGCATGAAATAACATGCAAAAAAAACAATACCCTTTTTCATGTGGGGGTAACTCGGCCGGGGTGTTCGACGATTAGTACCATCCTGCGTTGTGTGGGCCATCCGTCGACGATTCCCAGAGCCTAACTATGCTGGATGCAACGGCTTCCGGAGCGTGCTCCAGGAGTTTTGAGCTACTTACAGCCCCCCCCCCCCCAGCGCCAACTCTTCGGCGCGCTGTTGTGGTGCCGGCCGCTCCGGATGCGCAGACTCCTCGGCGGCACCGGCAGCTTCCGATGTGCCGACTTCTCGGCCAGGTTGCCGCCGGCGCCGGCGGCGCTGGATGTACAGACTCATTTACGGCGCCGGCCGCTCCGGTCGCGCCGACCCTTCTGCGCGCTCCGCGGCGCAGAGTGCGCATCCGCCGGTGACGCCGGATGCGCACTCATCGGTCAGTACCGCGGTGACGCGGGCTGTACTGAATTATCGCCATCATGCATATATTACACCCTCTGATAGGGCTACTGGCAACAGTTTATTCTGTTCATGCCTGGGAGGCCAAATACGAGTTGGAAAACTTAACCTCTGACCTCATGATAGTGTCATTTAGCCTAAGGACAACATTAGTCATCCCCTAAAGCCAAGTTAGTTCATCTGATGCATACATTATCATTTATGGTTAGATCTACACAATTACGTGTTTCTTGCAGCAGGGTTAATGATATGGGTAGCAATGTCCAAATGTTCAACAAGCAAATAGCCCAAATGCTAGTATCCCATGTAAATGCCCACTGTTTGTCCACCATTAACTGGTGGGCATCATTTATATATCCACACAACAACATTAACCCATAAATAATGGTATGTGCGACTGCATCATTGCTGTTTTTTACTTGAATAGGTTTAGTCTAGACATCAGTCAAGTTCTAGGACAAAAAATCAACAAGCAATTTGGTACATGTCTTTTTGTTCGCTGCTAAGAGATGATTGGGAGGTTGGTATGCCAAAATGGCAAATGGGCTGTTGTCAGTTTTACATTTGCCAACCAACAGTCAACAAAATGGCAGCCACTACACTGCATGTCAACTTTTTGTTCAGATACCCATCAGCCAGGCTTGACTATTTGCATTGGTTTCAAAACCAGATTCAAATATTCGCTGTGAAAGAAAAGAACAACAGAGCTAATGCCCAAGTGACACACAAAAATGAACGAGGAGGAATAGCCTCACTGCTGAGCTACATAAGTGTGGTGCCAGGGCAGAGAACACAAACATTAAAAATGCAACCATCAGTATCATTCCAAAAAACAGTTTGTAGTAGCCAAAGAAAAAAGAACCTACAATCTATCACAGAATATTGATGAGAATTCATTATCCGTGCTCTCCGTACCCCAAGGTATCTTTTAGTAGGACTATTAATAGGTGAAGTACAGGCTTTTGTATCCACAACGATTTATTTTTCAACTAGGTTTGTGCTGGCATATAAAACTTTCCATCTGGCCCAATCACATCCTGAAACACAAAATCTCCTGAAGTACAAGTACACAAACATCAGTTTTTTTTCAGATCCTGCATGTGAGTATTGACAACTACCCCAGATCCAAGTCTGAGGAAATCTGCAACATATTTCTCAGTTTGGGGTGGGGCAAGCTTAGCCAGCCATGGTAATGAATGACGGTATCAAAATGTCATTTGTGTATGTTGCATGGAGCCAAGTTTACATTCAGAATATTAGAAAACATTCAACTATCACATTTTTGGCAGCTGACATGCAATGAGCTGTCTAACTTTTACAGAAAAATGCATGCTTTCCCCACCCAACTTCCAATCTGGGACTTGCAAAATTTTCAAAACCCGAATTTGGATTCGGCTAACACCAATTATGATTGCCCGTAGCTACCTGAAGTTCCTGGATATCTATCATATAGCAAAATACTTACGAGGTTAGATAAACAATTAGATAACCTCATTTGGGACATACACAGAGGTGGACAATGTCGGCAAAAAATCGTTCAACAAAACCTTTGCAACCAGACAGTCAAAACCCCGTTCAGTGTAAAAAGTTTTTAACCAGCACACCTCGATCAGGCCACGGGCGCCAGGCTGTTGAGCTTGATGTGTTCACAGTCTGCTGTCGTGCCGATCACATCGCAACTCGAAAGATGTTCGCTGGGCTCAGTTTTCTGTCATTGCTGACGAGCTTGCAACTAAAAAAAAAAAAAAAAATGATTCGCTAAGGTTAACGATATGTTATCGGTGCCATCGGTCCCACTTATAGTGGCGAAAAGGAGCTGGAGTAAAACCGATCAATCTGTGCTGGCAGCACGGTGCTGGAGTAATGGGAAATATCGGTAAACATTTGGCCGTTGTAGGTCAACGAAGGCGATTCGGGGAAAACGAATGATACGTGGCGATTCAGGCCAGTGTCCTCTTTGATCGCACGTATACAGCTAAAATTCGATATTTGACTAGACACACTCCCTTTAATAAACCAAACACAACATAAAATCCCTATGCTGCGTTTGGTTTATGAATGCCACTCTTCTCGCCCTTGTGCGAAGTACACATGAACGACTTTGTTTATTACTACGTACTCCCCTACGGGCGAGCCGTGCGTGTCGCACGATCCGAGAGCAGCGACGAGACAGTGTTTGTCATCGGATACTCTAGATCGTTTTGTCTTCTCGACACTTACGTGCCCGTGTTTGTCAGAAACGGCGAATTTTCGTCGTTAACAAGACAGCAAAGGCGACTGAACTTTCTCTAGAAATCATCATTGCATCGATATGTCACCAAATGATATTTAGTCCGGCAATGACCCATCCGTTTGCAGTGTAATACATTGCCTTTTATCAAGTTGCATGTACACCATTTACATATTCTGTAGAACATACTAAATGTTATCAGTGCACTTTATCAATGTTATCAGTACTAAACAAGCAATGCCCTATCATCCAGACACTTCAAGTTTTCGCATGACACAAATGATGACAATGCCTGGTGTTATCTTCCTGTTTTGCATGCTAATGCCAACGTAGACTTTAATGTCTCGGTGGCGCAAAACATGACTGTTGCAATGAAAAGTTGGCACTCCAAGACTGTTTGTGGGAATTTTTATTTAGACGTTTTTCGTTGTTGGAAGGTTTAATGAAAGCTGCTGTACGTGGGAAAATGCTCCCCTGAAGAGAAATCCAAAATGGATCCGGTTTAATGTGTATTGAAGTATATTGTCTTTTAATGTATTTGTATCAAGGTATTGGAGAGGGGTAAAAAATGTTTGGAAAACAGAAAGACAATACGTCACAAAATTGGATGTTGATCATATGCTGACTGTTGCTTTACTGCTTTGAGGTTGAGTCCCACCCTTGCAAAATATGTCTCAACCTTCCCGAACTAACAAGAAAAAATGGTGCTCCAGATACACCTTGCAGTTGTCGGTTTCATCGGCAATCTAATATAAGGCACATTGCTCCTGAAACGATTTTATAGGCAGACATAAGAACGTCTCCATCGTGAACCGGGAGGCCAAATATCCATCAGTATCCGGCCGGACCAAAGAAATATCGGGTTGGATACCGGATACCGGATAATCTCATATCCGGCCGGACCGGGTATCCGGTGCATCCCTAGTCATGGCCCCCTGAGCCAAGCGGTCTACCATAGGCGTCAGGACACGTGGGCCGGGAGACCATGGCCCCCCACTTTTGGGGACTTTAAAATTAGCCCTCTGGAGAAAAACGTCTGCCCGCCCCTCCCCCCCAACCCACTTTTCTGGATGTTCCTACGCCCATGCGTTTTACGCTAGATATTTAGTGATTTCACAGGAATACGGAGCAGTGACCATATCTGCGTTATAAAAGCAAACATGTTTTTCCTGTACGTTAAAGATGACTTTATTCATGGGTGTAGAAATGGGACAAATTTTGGTATGGAAAAATAAACTCATCGGGCTCTAAAGAATGACATCGATAACGTATTCACAGAACCTTATTTTATAAAGCAGAACACATGAATGGGTCCAAGTATTGGTATGGAGTTCTGTACCAAAGATTTTCTTCGGTATAGAAAGCTCCCTACTAAAGGTATGCAGAGTTACGCCCTTAAGTGTATTTACACAAAATTGTTGCTTTTCCAATAAATCTAGTCATATGCCAGTGGCACATGACAGAATTTGACATATGCTTCCATGAAGGGCAATCCTGGCTACGTGGCTGCGAGACGTAAGCATTTTCGTAAATGTTTTCGTGTTTGGCGTTGCAAAGACTGCTCTTTCTTTTCGATAGTACAATTTCCAGAGATTTCTGAGGCCACATCATTGATCATAATCATCCGCGTCGGTCCAAACGAAACAGTTTAGTTTTACTGGCAATGGGAGATGTCATTTAGGCACAAACGAGAAATTTTATCGCCATGGATACACGATTACATGAGCACCCATTTCTAGTTTCACTGACCGTGAATTTGAAAGTCATGCTGCTCATGTAAAAGGGATGACTGATGAAGTCCACTCGACTAAATCCACTCACTCCGGATGCGGTAAGAACTAATTAACGCGGATGTGCTACGCAGCCTGAATTTCGCTCTTCAGCACGTGCGCCGGCAGAGACGGAGCTTCTGTTTCATGCCGCTCGGTCCGAGGGCACGGTGCCAGAGGCCGTCATGTGTCCAGATCGGCCTCTGTTGTCACTCTGTTGACTGTTGATTTTCGTACAGTCCGCTGTAGTTTCAGTCCAGGCTAGGGAACGGCTCTTGCCGTGTCGTCCATGATAAAAACGCCGACACGGGCCGGCCGGCCGGCACAAAAACACCGGCCACTACCCGACCTCATGACCAGCTGAGCCAGCAGCGGGCGCCGCCGGCGGAAACCACCAGCGGCGGACGGAACTCGGCCGCGATAGGCGGCCGCGGCCAGTGGTAGGCTGACTGTGGGAGGCGGCGGTAGCCAGTGGTAGGCTGACTGTGAGAGGCGGCGGTAGCCAGTGGTAGGCTGACTGTGAGAGGCGGCGGTAGCCAGAGGTAGGCTGACTGTGGGAGGCGGTGGTGACCAGTGGTAGGCCGACTGTGGGAGGCGGCGGTAGCCAGAGGTAGGCCGACTGTGGGAGGCGGCGGTAGCCAGTGGTAGGCTGACTGTGGGAGGCGGCGGTAGCCAGTGGTAGGCTGACTGTGAGAGGCGGCGGATAGCCAGTGGTAGGCTGACTGTGAGAGGCGGCGATAGCCAGTGGTAGGCCGACTGTGGGAGGCGGCCGCGGCCAGAGGTAGGCCGACTGTGAGAGGCGGCGGTAGCCAGTGGTAGGCTGACTGTGAGAGGCGGCGGTAGCCAGTGGTAGGCCGACTGTGGGAGGCGGCGGTAGCCAGTGGTAGGCCGACTGTGGGAAGCGGCCGCGGCCAGAGGTAGGCCGACTGTGGGAGACGGAGCACCGTGCGGCGCCGGCGGCGGCGGGCTCGCAGGACTGTGCGGACGGGCGGCCGCCGTGGTGAGCGCGCGGATTGGAAACGCTGCCGAGTGCGCCAGGTTTGAGGAGCGTGGGCTGAGCCGAAAGGCAGGACGGTGCTGAGCCGCCGGAGCCGTCAGCTGTGCCCAAACGCCGACCAAGTCTGGCGGAGAGCCGGCCTGAGAGCAGCGGCCGAGCGCGCGAGGAGACCACCAGCTGGAACCAGGAATCACGTTTGGAACGCCCGGCAGTGCGCTAGAAGAACGCCGGCACCAGTCCACCACGCACGAGAAGCGCACTGGCACCAACCCAGCGAGCACCAGGTCACTGGCACCAGTCCACCACGCACAAAAGTGCACTGGCACCAACCCAGCGAGCACTAGGTCGCCGGCAACAGTCCAGCACGCGCGAGAGGGACACCGGTGCCAACCCAGCAGGCGCCAAGAGGGCGCCAGCGTAGGCGATCCGGAGCCGTCTTCTGCGCCAGCGGCAGCCATGGCCGCCGTGTTGCTGGCGCTGCTGGCACTGGCCGAGCCGACTGCCGGCACGGCAGGCGCCCACTTCCAGGTGTTCTGGAACGTGCCGTCGGCCGAGTGTGACCAGTTCGGCGTGCAGCTCGACCCCAGCCAGTTCGGCTTTACAGTCAACGCCGAGCAACGGTTCGCCGGAGATCAGATCGTGCTGTTGTACGCCCCCGGTGAGCGGCCAGATGGCGCTGTTGTACGCTCCTGGTGAGCGGTCAGATGGTGCTGTTGTACGCTCCTGGTGAGCGGCCAGATGGTGCTGTTGTACGCTCCTGGTGAGCGGCCAGATGGTGCTGTTGTACGCTCCTGGTGAGCGGCCAGATGGTGCTTTTGTACGCTCCTGGTGAGCGGCCAGATGGTGCTGTTGTACGCTCCTAGTCAGCGGCCAGATGGTGCTTTTGTACGCTCCTGGTGAGCGGCCAGATGGTGCTGTTGTACGCTCCTAGTCAGCGGCCAGATGGTGCTGTTGTACGCTCCTGGTGAGCGGCCAGATGGTGCTGTTGTACGCTCCTGGTGAGCGGCCAGATGGCGCTGTTGTACCCCCCGGTGAGCGGCCAGATGGCGCTGTTGTACGCTCCTGGTGAGCGGCCAGATGGTGCTGTTGTACGCTCCTGGTGAGCGGCCAGATGGCGCTGTTGTACGCTCCTGGTGAGCGGCCAGATGGCGCTGCTGTACGCTCCTGGTGAGCGGCCAGATGGTGCTGTTGTACGCTCCTGGTGAGCGGCCAGATGGTGCTGTTGTACGCCCCCGGTGAGCGGCCAGATGGTGCTGTTGTACGCTCCTGGTGAGCGGCTGGCGGCTGTCCGGCCGTCCTCGCCGTCACGGTCACCGCGCGGCGTTTGCTGGTGACCCGCGACCTTCGTCATTGGCTTTTGTTTAGAACAGCCCCGGGCATCGGGCAGTGGCACAGCCGACATTTTATGTGAGGAAGGAATAGGCGCAAAAAGATTGTCCCCAATGTAGGATTGTCGATTTCCGTAAATGATTGGGGCGTGCCGAGCCGAGGGCACGACAGCCTAACCTGTCCCCACATGTAGGTTTCTGAACGGATTTATCCCATTTATTTTGGCAAAATGGAAATTTATAAGTTTTTTTCGTTTCTTTTTACAAAATAAAATATTGCATTTACTCCCATGGATATAGGTAGGAAGGTAGGTAGGTAGGTAGGTACGCAGAGAGAGAGAGAGAGAGAGAGAGAGAGAGAGAGAGAGAGAGAGAGAGAGAGAGAGAGAGAGAGAGAGAGAGAGAGGGAGAAATCGCTTTGGATTCCATCCTTTACTTTCTGCCATCTCTTCTCTATTTCGGCCCTCCTTTTTGTTATTATCACTTGTTTACCTTGACAACCGGCAGAAAATACTGGAGAGGCCCACACCATCATTGGAGGGGCCCCAATCAACATTGGGTGGACCAGGGCCTCTCGAAAGAATACAAGCCGACACCCCTGCCCCAATGCATTCCAAACTGTTCCCAGATTTCCGGAGATCTTTTCGGTGCGAAATTGGTTGTTTAATAGTGGCGTATTCTGCTGGTCGCTTCCAAAAACAGGATCAATACAGATAACGTTTTGTAGACTAAGTTAGAAATATTTTAGAACGTGAAATTTGGCCTTTTCCAAAACAAAACCGATATCAAGAGTTCAAATGTTCCGCTGAATTTGGGGAGAGAATAACCCCCTAAACTTTGTCCAAGGGCGTTTAATGGGTTTTCGTATCGTTTTTGAAGGCACCCGATGCCGTAAATGAATGAATGTGACCACGGCCAGGACAGTTTTTCTGTGACAGCGCTGCTGCAACATGTATCGGCGCGATAACATCACCAGCAGGGCCACCAGACGACTACCAGTTGCCCGGCTGACGGCCGACCCTGCCACGCCGGCAGGCTTGTTCCCGCAGATTCTGACGAACGGCACGCACGTGAACGGCGGCCTGCCGCAGCTGGGCCGGCTGGACGTCCACCTTGATCGGCTCCGGGTCGACATAGATGCCGCCGCGCCGGACGCCGAGTTCGCCGGTGGGTTGACGCTCAGTATTTCGGTTTCAGATAATGGTGATCGTCAGGCTGTCTCACACGCCGAAAACGGCTCAAGGTCTGCATTATTTTTCAATTTTTTCGGCATTGTGAAAGAGCAAAACGTGGCAATGTTGCTAGGATTCTCAAACCAGACATTGCCTCTTCCCATGATGTCAAGCTTTCGAATGCATAACGGACCAGTGAACGTCAGGGAACCAACTCACTTTCATATTGCCTTCTCTCCTTGAAATTACAGGTTCTTCTGTCTATCAGTGGCGGCTCCTAAAACATGGAATGAAACAAATGGTAAAATATTCCCTAGAATTTTCCATGTGCCAAGAAACAAAACAAATCCCAAAAGATCTGTAAAAAGTCTATTTTGGACAAATGCAAATATCGGTCATGAAAATGATATAAGCAGCTGATCAAGCCAATTAAATATAATCAAATAATTTAGGTCCTTCCACGTCGTATTCAAGCCGAAAGATCACGTCATAGTGTGTCCTTTGTGTTCTTCCTTTTCATTTTTGTTTTGTTCGCTTGCGCTCGTGCATTTGTTTATTTACGTCTTTTTAACTAACCCCATTTCACACCCGAGCATGGTATTCCTCGCGAACCGGGCAGCGTTACTAGCCTGCTACCTGTTTGCCCGGTTCGTGAGGCTCATCACTATCTTCGGTAGCAGGAGTAGATTTGGAAAAAAGGTTAGTGGGGAGTGGTGTGGCCCGAAGTGATTCTTGAAGTAGTGTAGAAGTCATGGCATTTAACGTAATTCGGTCACGCGGGCATGGAAGGGCCCTCCTGGCTACCCATTTACGGATGGGAGATTAAACAAAAATTGGACTCTCGCCTCGAACGGGTTATAGTACAACTTGGCGGTAAGGAAAAATGACGCCATGTAACCTTCAGCAGGACTCCGGAAACCAGAAATGACAAATTGCGAAACTAGAAACGGCTAAATCGAAACTGGATAGCCGACTTCCCTTTCCCAAAGATGGTTTTTTAACCCTATTCCCGGAGGGCTAGACGGTATGGCCGATTCCCGGCAGGGGGGGCGGATTCGGCCCCCCTGAGATCTCGAGAACTACTCATCCGATTTCTTCGCAACAAACGGCAATCGATTTGCCGTGACGTGAACTACATTTTTTAAAAAGAAAGTTTCAAAATTTTGAAATTTGTGGATACAGGGGGGCAAAAATGTCAAAATGGGGGGGTACTTTTTGACTTCTTATAACTCCGTTGTTTATGGACCGATTTCGATGAAACTGGCATCAATCGAGAGATTATGGATAGGGCTTTTACCATGAGTATGCAAATTTGAAATTTTGAGAAAATTCATGGGCGTTCACAAGGTTTCAAAAATAGGGGGATTAGTTTTCTAATAACGGAATGAACAAAAGAGGCCAAAACACTTTTTTAGCTTCTGCTAGTCATGTTATGCTAAAGAAGTACAAATCGCATTACAATGTTTGCATAATGTTAGCATAGGCGGTGCCAGGGACATAAAGAATGGGGAACTGTCATGGTCACACGTTCTTCAGATCAACTTGTGACCTTTGACCTTAAATGACCTCCATTGACCTTGTGGTCACCTGGAATGATGTCGTGTGCATTTAATATTATCTGTAAACGTTTTTAATCGATTGAATTCACTCTATTCCAAAAAAATTCATTTTTTGGCTTTTGCGATATAGGGTACGCGCACTGACATTTTAGGTCATAGCTCCGTGACCCGACCTGATATCAAGCTGAAACTTGGTACACAAGTAGAGGGCACCTTTCTACGTCATATATATTACGGGTTTGGCATTTGAAAAAACAGTGCCGAAATTATTGCGAAAAAACAAGTTTTGACTTTTGACCTTGACCTGACCTTGTAAAGTGACCTCAGATAAACAAAATTATATATGCACATTGCCCAACTATTTAGCTATACATTCATATAAAGTTTTAAGTTCTATCTTAAAAACTCTGTTTTTGGCAGCCATTTTCCTTTTACCCTGAACATGGCCAAAAATGACCTGAGGTGCCTCCCAAAAACGTTGCCTGGCTCCGCCCCTGAGCAAAATAGAATTTCGAAATTTTGTCACGGCGCGTAGAAGGAATAGCTAGGAAAAGTCACCAAGTTTCGTGAAGCTGCGTTAAAAAGCCTAGAATTGGCAAGCAAAAAACCCGAGGGGGGGCGGATTCCGCCCCCCCCCCTCGGGTTTTTTTGTTGTTTTGGATGAATTCATTTTCAAGGAGTTGGATGTAAAGTAGGATTTGACGACAAAAAGAGTCTCTTCTTGCCGGGATTTTAGGATGGATAAATGATCAGGATGTGCGGAGTCTAGCAGCTGGGTGTCATCGGCAAAGGATACTAGACGTCCGTGAGGCAGATAGGGTGGAAAGTCGTTCGTGAAGATGCTGAAGAGGATAGGACCGACAATGGACCCCTGCGGAACAACGTGGGAGAGCGGAAGGGAGGGAGAACCACCTCTCGCCACCTGCCGCCGATCAGCCAGGTAGTTCTAGAACCATCTGGGATCGATGCCATACTATTGGAGCTTGGTCAAGAGGACGTCATGGTAGACACTGTCAAAAGCTCGACTGAGGTCAATCGAGGTGGCGGCGACGACGTGGCCACCGTCAATCCGCCGCACCATCCACTCAAAACCGTCAACCAGGGCGTCCTCCGTCGAGTGACATGGTCTATATGCATATTGTGATGGAGCTAAAAGATCGTAGGTAGAGAGATGAGAAGACAACTGTGTGTACACGATCTTTTCACATATCTTCGACAGCGCAGGTAAGACAGATATGGGTCTAAAATTGCTGGCGATGTCACGCGGGCCTGATCCGTGAAGAGGAAGAACAGAGGCCATCTTCCAGGAGGAAGGGAAAACACAAGTGGCGGTAGAGCTGTTGATCAGAAGAAGTAAATGTGGCCCGAGAATGGGGAAACATTTTTGAAGCGCATACAGCGGCACGTCGTCATGTCCTACCGCCCTCGACGATAACAAATCTCTCATAGCTCTCGAGAGTTCAGGGAGAGTCCAAGGACACAGACTTAGATCTGATGTGGTCACGCATGGTGCTTTAGGTGGAAGCGGGTGAACCGCGGCTGCCCGCTGCCAGCTAGGCAGCAATACGACGGCCAGCGGACGCAAAGTGGCGGATGAAGTCATCAGCCTGCTCAGCGGACATTTCTCCAACGGCACCCCCTCCCCCTTGGCGGGCTGAAAGGCGAAGCTTTTTATATCCCTCGAAAAACTGGTATGGTCGGCAAGCATACTATCACACAAGAAATCGCGCTCAGCCCGGACGAAAAGGCTCTTAACGCTGTTACGAAGGCGTCGGTATGCGGTCAAATCGGTCTCGGTTCGGTACTGACGCCACTTCCGATATGCGTCGTCCCGCTCCTGCATCAGTTGCCGCAGGTCAGGGCTAGTCTCAAGCCATGGGCAATAAGAGCGACGAGGGGTCACCGTTCTCAGAGGACAATGCACATCAACCGCACTCCACCACACACGCATAAACTCCTCCAGCTTACGGTCAATCAGCGTTTCACGGTAAACCTGGTCCCAATCCGACTGCAGAAGCTGCAGACAGAGCGCGTCCCAGTTCACCTTACGCCACGGACAAACAGCGAAGGGCGTCAGACAATAGCGAGGGCGGCAGAAAGGTGCACTGACAGTGGTGGTCAAGTGGTTGGCGATCGGCTCCGACAGCACCTGGACGGCTGACTCCAAATGCGGTACGAATTTGCGTCTATTACGGATTTGCGTCATTGACATGCAAATCACCGATAAAGCACTGCAAGCTAAGACACCGATACAAATAAGACAACGATAATACACTGCAAGTGACCTAGGTGAAAACCGACGATAAGAGATGAGGTTAAAAACGGCATGTATTTGCGATGGAAATGCTACTGCTTCTTTCGAGTACATGGGTCACTAACGTCATTTTTAAACGTGGTTTCTGGCTATTGGAGCAAAAACGTATCAGAAATTACCAAACACTAGCAAGAACGTGACCTTTGACCTGATCTGGTAGGTTCGCAGTTGACCCAGTCTACAAAATGTTGGTGCGATGTACAATCGTTGGAAAGCGCTTGCAACATGTGACATTTTGGGTCTTACTGCGTCTCTCGAGGATGTTTTGCTCTCGATGGGCAGGGGAGCATATGCCGTTCTTCGTGCCAGAATATATGCCAAAGCTGAAAATTTGGGGATCTTGGAAATAGTTATTTTTTGGATTTTTTCAACTGGTTTTCAAAATATTTCATAGAAAGGGTCAAATAATGAGAACATGCCTTTGCTGAACGTTTTTGGAACAAAAGTGTTTCTTGTTTTTGGGCCACCCTGATGTACATTCACTTACAGCTTTGACACTGGACAAATATAATCCACAATTTGTCGACAAATATGCAGCAATAACGTAATTTCCTGCTCGTAATGCTAATTCCTAGTGCCTTGTCTGATTTCTTAACTCTGACGACACGTTACATCTGAATTTGGGGTCAATGGATTAATGATAAAACTGCTGCGCTGGTAGATACCCAGAATATGGCTGGTGTTTATTAGTACTGATTATTAGGGTTTTAGCCTGATGCCTAATACCTGATGATGTGCAACTAGGCGAGCAAAATGTTCACTTGAAACTGGGTCCCCATGTTGCAGCAGGGAATAAGTCAGTCTGAATCATTTTTGCATCAATTTTCTTTACATCAAAACTGGAACAGTCTACGAATCAGACGCTTGTTTGTTTGATGTGGTTTAGGAAGCACAGCCTCCTGGATTCAGGCGTCGGTGTCCTCAGTCAAGTCTTGTGTCTCGTCGGGTCAGTCAGTCGTCTGCGAATCAAACGCTACATGAAAACCGGGACTAGATCTGCACCGAAGGTTTAATGGTGCTGTGTGCACAGCTAACCTGCACCTGGAATGATACTGCTGCACGCCAGATTCCAAAAAGCACACCTGAGATCTTAGATGCGCCGACAGGATCTTGTAGTGGACCTTACTGTTGGACCGGTGAACCGTCATTCAGTCTTGAAGAACATTTCAGAGGATATGAGATAAACGTGGAAGAAATGTGGTTGGACGAAATTTTCAGGCACATCAGGCAATTCCAAGTCGGAAGTACCCTGATTGGCATATTGCCCTGAGTTTGTCACAAGCGCTGTAACATTCTGCATTTAGTTGCATCTATTAGTATGGTGTCTGTGTAAACACGTAAATGACAAATGATGAGGCGACAGTAACCTTTGCGGTTGCCACTGTGGAAGTAAACAGTAATCAGCAACACTTAATGGCAACAAATACCTCAAAAATGTGCTAAGGGATAACACCGATGTCTGAATATTCATGTTAGTGTTAAATCCATGCAATAATGCCAGGCATAAGTTGGGTTTTCATTATGTCCACGGATGCCGCCGCTCCCACTTGCAGTAGCATCTTCAAATAAGACCCAATGGCCCAAAATAGTCGTGATATTTGAAACTTGTGCATGAAAGCAATTAAGAATTTCATTGTATTAACATGAAACAGTTATATTGGGCTTTCCTTTTTGATTGGCATGGCGATGCTAATGAGTTGAATTTCCTTCTTTTTACTACCACACCAAAATCTTTGCTTTGACAGCTGCCTGGAACACATATACCAGGCTCCATTAAATCAAGGTTGGCGTTAGCCACATAAGTTGCAAATTTTATTGATTAAAAAACAGAAATTCATGCTGAACAACAAGTTGATTACAACAACACTAAGTGAAGAATACATCGCTCATACTACACATGATAGCCATCAATAGCATGGAATATCACATTCATTTCAGATTTTGCGTGCAATGAATGAAAGACTTAAACAAATTTCCTAAAAACTTGGCCCAGTTTTAGACTTTTCTTGGATTATGTGCATTTGCTATTGGTGTAACCATCAGGGGCTAGGGGATATGTCCTCTCCAGTTCGGAAAAATAGACCGTAGTCCTCCAATCTTGACCAGAGTATAAACTTTTCTTTCTGATATTTCTCATTGAAAAATAAGATTTTGAGTCAGATTGTCCCCCGGAAACTGATCTGCCCTCCCAGTTTCTGAGACATGGTTACACCCATGCCTGTTTTGTTCAGCCCAGCTTTCACACACATGCACACTGCAAACTTCATGCCCACAACATACTACAAGAAATGCGTGCTTTGAATGCCGCCACAGACTCAGTAGTTTTGTCCCACCTACTCAGCTGCTGCAGCTAATGCAAATTCATTTTATGCAACTCATATCTTGCAGGCAATGCTAAATATCATCAAGCATTCTGACCAGTCTTCACAGGATATCTCTGTTGTAGAATGTCCTGCTATACAGCTCTATTTTTGCTACTGCTGAACAACACTGACAATCATGTCATGATGTGACAGTAAATGTTGCAACATCACAGAAACCGATGATATCTAAATCACATGTTCACTGCGTTGTTTTGTGTCATTGCATCCAATCAGTTCAGCTAAAATGTACATATAAAACAGTACAGCAGCCAAAACAACACCACCACCCACCTCAGGCCTATTAATTAAGCCAAAGTTGCAACTTTCGATTCCACTTATAATGAAGTGTTGTAGTAAGTGCATCCACACCTTGGAATCCATGACAAAAAGAATGATAACACTGCATTAAAACAGCACGAAACCTCCAGTCTAACTCGCCAATTTCCAATATCCATCTTGCTGCATTGGTCCACATATGCTGCAAAACTTCACACGGCCTAAATATCGCACAACTATACGAAATCGCCAACGACACCTGCGCAGACGTTGTCTGCCATCAGTTCACTAAAAAAATGCGTTTGGATGACCAACAATAGTTAAAACTTATCAAATTCCATCGAAGAACATGCGACAAGCGCCTTTCCACTGAGATTCGTCCGGCGCCGGGGATCTGTGTCGTCACTGGTCCACAGTGAACACGCAGTTGCTATGGCGATGTCACCCCCCTGTACGTAACTAATCCAACCAGCATTTCATGGCAGGACATGGACAAAGCACAGTCAGAATTCTCGGTGTACATGGACCATAGTCAACTGGCCAATTGGAGTGCAGTTTTCAATTATTGTCTCCAATCAGAACGTACATATTATTTGAACGATTTGTGTACCACCTGGTTTCGTAAAAAAAGAACACTGGCTACACCGCGCAAAGTGTGAAATCACGGACCAAGAATGTCGGTCCATGGAAGTACAAAGTGGGTCCAGTTCTTCTCAGGTCCTTGGATGGTAACGAAAATCTGGCTTGGACTACATGGATCTGATCGCGTCCATGTAACACAAAATGCCCATGTAGACCCAAAAACTGTCTCAGGTTGTCCATGCAATTGCACCATTTTGAGCACATTGAAACGTACTGTGTGCTACGCGATTGCGCAATCAATTCTCGTTTCAAGATGGTGCGCCTTAGGGCGATCCAACCGATAGTTGCCGAGAAAATCCGCAGGGATCGAAACGACGTTTGCCGCTGTTTGTGTTCCCCGTTTTATATGTTTACATATGGGCACAAAAATCACATTTGAAGCTCGCAGCATGACCTACCGGTCATTATGCGCCGCCTGCAGTCTGTGTGAGTTGCGCTATGTTAGAATGTATGTGACGATTTTAAAGACAGCACAGGTGTTCCACTTAACGTTACGGGGAAAGCGTGTTGAATGCAAGCGATTTTTTACTTGAAGTTTGTGTGCGTGCAAACTAAATTTAGATTTATAACATCGACATAGTGTGGCGCCACCTCGAAGCAGAGACAAAAGGCACAGGGGAAAAGGAAGGGGGCCGTCTCCTCTATTGCTGTCATTGTGGCTACTTTTAGCCCTCCTGAAAAAATACGTCATGATTTACTTTGAATTTTGCCTAGGTGCCGACACGTGACCTACTCCTCACGGAAAGCACCGAGGGTTTTTTATCGCGCAGCCTAGGAGGAGACTGCCCACATGCCTTAAACAATATAATACAACTCATTATATCATACAGTCAATATAACTTACACGCAAGGAAACAAAACAATGTTTGGCGCTGTTTGCATTTCCAGTTTTACAAGTTATCCATGCGGACGCAAAATCCAGCCCTGAAGCGCGCGGCACGCGACAACGACGTGTCGCAGCGCAACGAAAATTAGCGAATTTTCTGGTGGCGTGCGAGACTTTACGAATGGTGCACGGCGCTGCCGATCACTTGAACCGTTTGGACCCTGGGCCGGGGCAAAGATTTGTCGACGGACAGACAGACAGAAAGACAGGGAGATAGACAGACAGAGATGTCTCAAGCAGTGTACCGACTAGGGCTTGTCGCGTACTCCGTTAAGCAACGTTTACGAACATTACAATGCCCTGTTTCGAATAGATTCAGTTTTGAAGCAGTCTGGACTTTGTGATCGTTGGTTGGTTTTTGGGCTTTGGGGTGTGTATTGCCATAAATGGCGGTAACATGCCTCTTGCTGGACGTTTCTGCGCATTACAGACCCCATTTCGAAATGCCTTTCATTTTATTTTGCATTTCGCTTTGATAATCTAATCTTAGTGACTATCTTTACGTCCAACACAAAAGATGAAAAACATGGGAAATAGCCATTTTGCTCTTTGCTCATGAACAGCTCGTCCACATTCTTCTTAAGAGCACAAGGGGCGCTATGCCATGTGCTGTTCATTTTCTTTTGAGAAGCTGTTCATTTTGAATCACTGGCCATTGGTGAGCAAGACTGAAAGCAAGACAACGAAATATACACAGATTTTGAATAAGGGAGTCCTAGGTTTTGAACCGCGCCTGAGCCATTTATTTCGTTTTGGGCGCGAATGGAGCCAGCAAATGTTGCCGGCATGTTAATCTTTTCCGCTGCAAATCCCTACTTGGACATGCATGTCCTCCCGAAACGACCTCTGACAGACAAACTGAAGTAAAACACGATTTTTTGTGTCCTGATTTGGAGCCCAAAAGAACGGGCTGCACGGTGATGTGATTTGCACAGCAAGAAGTCAAAAACCTCTAAGGGATAATGAAGTGGAATCGGCAACGGGTTCGAGAATGAATGCATCATCTGCTTCCAGGCGGGATGGCGCCCGCTCCGCAGGACTGAACCGCTGGTCATTCGGTGCGAACGAAGACCGTACATTGAACTTCATCGCGATGATTTTCCGAGGCGGTGAGAGCTCTGGATCTCCAGCACTGCACCCTATTCTGGAAAACTCCCGGAAATAGCGTGTTTCATTTGCCGTCGCATTAACGTGGCACGTGCCTCTCACATTGAAACGTGTTGTGAGCCACGCGATTTCCTGATCAACTTTCTTTTTAAGGTTGTGCGCCTGGAAGTGATCCGACCGATAGTTACTGAGAAAATCTGCCGGAACCTAAACGATGTTTGACGCTGTTTGCGTCTCCCGTTTTACGTGTTACCCCTATGGGAAAAAATCGCCCTTGAAGTGCGCGGCACGCGCCAGCGAGGGGTCGCAGCGCGATGAAAGTTAGCGGATTTTCTCGTGGCGCATGAGATCTTTCGAACGGTGCTCGGCACAAGCCGAGTCACCAGTCCGTTCGGGCCATGGACCGAGCCAAAGATTTCTTGACAGACAGACAGAAAGACAGAAAGACAGACAGGCAGATGCTGCTCATATAGTGTGTAGCCTAGGGTTCACTGCCAGCGTTGTTAAGCAAGGTTTATGAACACCAAAAATGTCCGGTTTTCTACAGTATCGGTTTCAAAGCAGGCTGACCTTTGGGATCTTTGGTTGGCGTCTAGACTGCGCGGTGCGGATTGTCATAAATGGCAATAACAGGCTTCTTGCTGAACGTTCCTGTACATGATTGACCACGTTTCTAAATGCCATTCATTTTATTTCCTATTTCGTTTTGACGATCTGATCTTGGTGACTGCGTTCGACACAAAAGGTGAAAAACTTGGCAATAGTCAGTTTGCTCTTTGCCTATGAACGGCACATCAACATTCTTATTAAGTGCACACGAGACGCTATGGCATGTGCCGTTGAATTTCTGAGAAGATAACCATTTGAATTATCCATGAGAATATTTCCATTCTGAGCCAAAGAAAATATTCGTTTTCTTTGGCTCCGAATTTAGCCAGCGAATACATCCAGCATGTTAATCTTTTCCGCGATTTGTTAAGACATTAAAGACTTTACTAAACGACCTATCATAGACGCCCTGCAATAAAATACGGCGATTTTGGGGGTTTATATCGGAACACCAGTGGTGAAAAAATACGCCGACCTGGCAGATATTATCGGTGACCAGTAGCCCTACGTTTGCCTGCATTAGGGTGACCAAAATAGGGAAATCGACATGCGATGAAAGAAGAATTTCCCTAAATTTTCTAACGTTTGGAAAACAGTCGAGTCATGATCTTCACCATTTGTCCATACTGAAATATGCCAATAACATCAGTCGACTGAGAACACTGTAAAAACAGCTTATATTTTCTGGGTCGTCAAAAGGTACCCCTACGCGATGCGAAAACGTACCGCGCTGCCATTTCCAGTAGGTAACACCATTTCTATTAGTCTAAAGCGAAATATACCAGGTGACCATTGGTCACAATATCGGCAGAGATCGTCGTTACAGTGGTCGCCCGCCGTATTAAGTCTATGGCCACGAGAGCGCCGACCGGCTGGTTGGAAAGCGCCGACGAAGTGGTCACCTAGGAGAATCAACGCACCAGATATAGTAGAAGTGTTCATGATACTGGGGAAGAGTACCCTGCGGTGAAGTTGTTGACAGTTGAGGACGACAAGCTCGAAAAAGACGCGGCGGTTCAAAGTTAAAAGTTTTCAGACGTACCTATACTTAACTAGCGAAGCCCAAGCCATAGAAACCCAGCAAAATCAGTGTGCATACGTATTGATCAGTCAGCTTTTTTGGTGACGAAGCGTCGTGGGGAGATTGTGGTGGAGAATGGAAGGCCGGCCAACCGAAAAGAATTCGACCGAAATTTCAGTGTGGGCATGCCAACTGCTCGTATGATGGTAACAAGCAGAGTCTACCGAGGCTCATCAAGCTGAAACACCCGGGAAAACCTGTGAAAATAAAGGTGCAAGGCCCCTTCTGTCCTGAAGGGCGATGGGCTAGCTGGGTCAGCAGGGTGAACGGTAAGTTCAGGGGACAAAGGTCTCCTAATTCGTTATAGCCTGTCTGCAACGTAGGGCACACTTAATGAGAACTCATGTGCACCAGTATGCAAACCATGGTAAGGATGCCAACATAATTTTACAGGCAGCCTGAATCCCACGGGCACAATCTCTCATGGGTTGCAGGGGCATGTCTCCCACAGATTTCCAGAAGTGGTAATCTACCCCCATATTTAAGGTGTAAAATCGTGATTTTCCATAAGAGACAATTTCTTGAGCTTCAGAATTTAATAAATAAATAATGGTTTCAACCATAGTTTTTCATACAGTGCCCAAAGAAGTGATTTTTACCCTTGCCATACCTGTTCTTGGTGGACTGCAGTCAGCTTGATCCCCTCAATTTCTGAATTGTGGCTACACCCATGTGGAATCCTGCCCTGAATGGGGCAGATGCTGATCCATTTGGGGAAGGGTCATGCCTCTGGTAACCTAACCTACCCATCAAAACACAATTTCTGTCAGATTTATGCCACTGGTAGTGTGAGCTGCCCTGATACAAGAATTTGTCTCAAAATTCCAAAAAGCTACCCCAGATTTCATATTTTGCCCTAACCCTGCCCCAGTCACATCTGTTGAGATCTGCGATGTTCTGCAGACTGGTCTTATAGGGATGGAGGAGTAATCATTTGGTAGGTGCCCCTTCTCTAACTGACAAATGAGATTGTGAGATGGCATCATCTAAGGTTTGGTATCTGCACAAATTTCCATAATTTCATCACACTGTTCAGTGTTATGTCATGTGGGGAAATTCTGGCACAATACTGCCAGAATTCCACCACAATCCCTCTGATGTTGTTTAGGTACATTGTTGTACATTTGTGCCTGTCACAGAACATCACATGAATCAAATTCTGGCACATACCTTTGTACGTTGAAAATTAAGCACAGTCTTACTTAAACTGAAGCACATCAGTATTGAAATTTATTTACATTCACCTTGAAATTTGAATGAAGCTGATGCCAAACTGAAACTCAGTCACTGGTTTCTCAAAAAAGTGGAATGTCTGTCAGTCATGATGATTTGGGCTAAGTGCAACTCAGCCATAACATTATGTGGCATCCCTTGTATTTTGTACCTCCATATGTTACCAGACTCCATTCATTTTGCATATCATGAAACCTATCACCACCAACATGTTTGTGCTGGAATTGGTGTGCATTCACTCTGAAATCTGAATGAAGCTTATGCCAAACCTAGACAAACAGTCATAAGGGTTTTGGAAAAGCAGGATCCTTGTCAGTGATGATGATTTGGGCTTAAGTGTGCATCAACCATGAGTTTATGTGGCACCCCATTTATTTTCTTACCACCCGATTTTAACAAGGCATCTTAACCATATACCCATCATTCAAAGAGCATATGGCCAGTGCAACTAAAACTTTGGATGCACATTTGAAATTTACATTTGCAGGTACACAGTTGGGATAGCATGATCTCTAGATATTCAGATGTCTGTATATGCCATTTTGGCATTCATGGTTAATTGTAAACAGTCAGTTGTGGTGTATTGTACTGACTTTTGGTCAGGGTGACCACTTGGCAGTTCCCACATTTGGTCGGCGACCATCAAATAACTTTTTTCACCCCTGCGGAACACAAAAGGACAGGGTCCCGTGGTTTTCATTGCAAATGGCCATAAGTCGCTAACCAGTATTAAACTGGAATCGATAAAGGATTCGAGAATGCGCGAATCCTCTGCTTTCAGGCAGCGTGGTTCCCGAACCGTGATCCGGAGCCATTGAGCTGCGGATACGAACGAAAGACGGTACACGGAACTCCAGCGTGATGCTTTTTCCGAGTCGCTGCGATGTCTGGATCGCCAGCACCACACCCAAGCCTGGAAATTACCCGGAAACAGCATTTTCACATTGCTGTTGCTTGCACGTGGCATGTGGAGCGCGCACTGAAACGTGCTGTGCGCCACGCTATTACTCTTCAATTGTCTTTCCAAGTTGCTGCGTTTCCAGCCAATCCGACCTTTGTTTGCCGTGAAAACTCGCGAGAACCGAAACAATGTTTGGAGCGGTTTGTTTTTCCTTTTCACGCGTTATTTCTATGGGCTAAAAATCTGGTCTGAACCGCGTGGCACGCGCCAAAGACACGTGACGACGCGACGAAAATTGGCAGATTTTCTGGTGGGGCGCGAGACCTTTCGAATGGTGCACGGCACGTGCCGATCCGCCAGTCCGCTTGGGCCCTGGACCGGAATAAAGATCTGTTGACAGACATACAGACAGGCAGACACACTCCAATAGTACACGGACTAGAGCTTGCCGCTTATTTCGTTAAGCAGGTTCATGAACACTGAACTGCTCAGTTCCAAATAGTATCAGTTTCGAAGCAGTTTGACCTTTGGGATCACCGCTTGCATTGGGCTTTGGGGCGCGGATTGTTATGAATCAAGGTAACGTGGTCCCTGCTGGACGTTCCTACGCATGGCATACCACGTTTCTGAATCCACTTGGTTTTAGTTTGCATTCCGCTTTGATGATATGATCTTCACGACTGTTTCCACGTCCGGCAAAAGAGGCGAAAAGATGGGAAATGGCCATTTTGCTCGTTTACTTGCCCATTAACATCGTCTTAAAATGCACACAGGATGCTGTGTGACGTGATGTTCAGTTTCTTTTGAGAGCATGTCCATTTCGAGTTACTGTTCGAGTTACCTCTGGGTGGCCAAGGCAGCCTTCTGAAACCAACACTATTTTGACAATGAAATGCACTGAGTTTTTGACCCCGCGGATCCTAGGTTCGAACCGCGCGTGCGCTATTCATTTTATTTGGCATATAACTACAGCCGGCATGAATTATTTTTTGCGATAAATTTAAGTTGGAATATGAGGGACTTTACCAGGTGATCTATTACAGACATACTGTTACAAATTCGACGTTTTTTGTGTTGATATGGAGCACAAAAGAACGGGCCCCACGCTGATGTGATCTTCATTGCAGAAAGTCAAAAGCTTCTACCTGCTATCGATGCGGGGTTCGAGAATGAGTACGTCGTCTGCTTCCTGGCGGCATGGCTCCCGAACCGTGGGTCATAGCCCTTGGGCTGTCGTTAGGAACGAAAGACGATGCACGGAGCTACACCGTGATGCTTTTTCCGAGTCGCTGTGATCTCTGGATCCCAGCATCTCAACCAATTCTGAAAAACGTTCTGAAACAGCTTTTTTCACATTGCCGTCGCTGGCGCGTGGCACGCGCCGCGCGCACTGAAACCTGCTGTGTACCACGCGATTGCCCCTTCAATTGTCTTTTGAAGTAGATGCGTTTCGAGCCGATCCGACCCGTGGTTATCGAGAAAACTCGTCGGGACCGAAACGATGTTTGGCGCTGTTTGCGTTTCCCCTTTTACGTGTTATTCCTAGGGAGTAAAAACCTACCTTCAAGCGCGCGGCACGCGCCAACGATGGGTCGCAGCGCGACGAAAACTAGCGGATTTTCTGGTGACATGCGAGATATTTCGAAACGTGCGCGATACGTGCCGTTCCGCCGATCCGTTTGGGCCCTGGAACGGAGCACAGATCTGACGACAGACAGAGACAGAAAGAGAGAAAGACAAACAGACACACGTTACTCACACAGTACATAGATGTACAAACGTTCATAAAATCACAACATAAAAACGTCTCGGTCAATGCGAGGTTTACTTGCTATCAGCTGGAGCAGATCAAGTCATGCACTGTTTCCACAAAGCATATTGTTGATGCCGTAACCTGACAACTTTCTCACATCATGGACAAGGGAAACGTGGGAGCTGCAAATGTTCTTAAATACTCCGTCACGCTTTCATTTCTTGCCGCTTTCTACAGCGATTATTTTAGCAGGATTTCTGCTAAGCAGAGCCCTCAAAGTTAATTTCTGCAGAACGTTGACGGATAACATGACGAGATATATAAGGCATTCTAAGACAATTGACCGATGAATTAAAAAAAAACACATTCCGTCATCTCTCAGATTTCGATGTAACGTTGTCTGATAGGTTATCTGGTACCCTGAACCGACCTGTGCAAGTTTTAGCTCGATCCGACGTACGGCTTTCGAGTGACAGTCCCCGGCACTTTTGACGGCCTGTATCTCGTAGTATAATGGAAAGAGCATTTTATGGTTATGTAACATTGAACTTGCAATGGTGCTAGGATCCCTTTGATTTTTTAATGAAAACTTTGGCCCTTTGACCTCGTGACCTTAGAACATGTGGCTTAGCTCGATGCGAGGTCAGTGTAAAATTTGTCTTTGTCATGCCAAGATAAGCCTTTGTGAGTTTTCTTTAACTCGCAGAAGCATGGGGAATGAAATACTTGCAGAAACACTCTAATTATTTTTTTATTGTCACATGGGCATCACTCAAAACGACGCCGTTCCGCTCCATGCCGTGCAGCGCTTGGGTGGCATCAGAAATTTGCCATTTTATATTCCAACTCATTTTTCATAGTTTTTCTGCCAGCATTTGACTGCCCAGGTCAGCTCGAGAGATTATTCTTGGAACTATCGCCATTCATTGCAGTCGTTTCAGACGAATGCTCTCGCTTTACATATCAGTGGCATAAGTCAATAGCTGGCAGTAATGCGATGCCAGTGTAAAACATAGTAAATCATCATCCACATCGTCTACAAAATGTGTGGAGACTGCCAGGGGCGGACGCAGGTGACATCGTACAGGGGTGATGCAACGCAAGGTGCATTGCGTACAGGAGGCAGAACTTTGTGTTTTTGGTTGAGATGCACACAGAGAGAAGTAACCTAACCTACCCTCAAACATGGTGTTTTCGTCGATTTTGCCCACGTCTTTGCCACTTTTATATTCTAATGGTTTATGTGGTTTTTAAACTAGTGGGTATATCAATTAATTTGTGTGATTTAATGATTTGTGACTAGCAATTTACCTGTTTTCTGACTAAGTTGTCTACGCCGCTCATGAAGTAGCAAAATACGTTCTGGTTACGCCATTTATACACTAGGTGGTTCGAAACGGAATTTAAAATCTCAAACTGACACCCATCTACTTATATACATGTATGTATGTATGTATAAATAAATATAAGGATATGGAAACATCCACGTTCGCCAGACGTTCACCTTGCTCCAGAATCAAGCCTATTTGCATGGTCATAGGGTATTCTTGGATGAAGATCTCACATGTGTTACTCCGAACGAGTTAGCAGTTGCAGCACCACGAACAGTCCAGATTTCGGTGAGCAATGCGTCATTGGCGAGAAATGAGAAAATCAAGAACGTTTGCGGTGTTGCAACATCAGCAACATAGGCTGTGATACCGTGCAACAAAAACATAAGTAACGCAATGTTAACTTCAGGCGACATACCAGGCTAACTTCGGAATCATGAACGACTCGCCTGGCAGTCATGGTGACTGATTCCCGGGTGCTGTTGTTAGCGTCCTATATTACAGGATTATTATAGCCTGGACTGTCATCGGGACGACGATTCACATTAATTTTACTCCCTTCTTAGTCGGTGCTGATTCACGACTAAATCCTGCTGACTTCCAAAACACCAGATTTGGAGGATGCCACTCTGCACCTTGGTACAAAACGACATGCATTTTTATTTGTGTATTACGTCATTGACTTTAATGAGCATTAAAGTATTGGCCGAACCCCGACTGTTCGTGCTGCTGCAACTACTAATCCGTTGGGAAAATCAATCGGGAAATAGAACAGGTGACATGTATGCCCCCTAGACCCGTACCAACTGATTTTATAGTGAATTCGCAAATATTATTTCCTGTCACATGGTAGTTTTCACCCGCCTACCGACCGCCGCCTGGTATTAACTACCGCGACCGACTCTGCGGAACCAATGGAGACTGCAACGCCGGATGTCGGCGCGTTTTTGCCTCAGCGTCGGAAGCGCGCATGCTCAAGATATCCGACTAAAAAATCTTAACGACGACTTTCTTCACCCGCGCACAACCGTCGGTCCGTTTCGAACATCGGCGACTGGAGGGGGCAGTTGCCTGCCCCCCCTCTAACTCACGAACGGTTGGTTGCACGATAAAAATAAGCATATCTTTGGAAAGCTTATGACGAGTTGAGCTCGAAATGATGTCATGTCAGGCTCATAAGAATACATAATGTCACGATGTCACTCATATATGCATACAGCCAATTGGGAAAGATAAAGGTATCGCACTCAGAGGGGAAGAGAATGACAAAAAAATAAAAAAAAAACTGAGCAAAGTATCCCCGGTTTACGGTATCTAAATGGGTATTGGTAAAGCAAACGTGACACATTGGTTTTCTTAATGAGCAGGTGTCATACGCGGATAATTCTGGTACCAGCAGACTCCCCAGCCGTGTGCAGGCCCTCTCGGTCTTGCCGCGGACTCAATAAGGTCGCGGACAGCTCAATAAAGTCGCCGACGTTCATTCTGAAATATCTTTTGTGAGCCGCTGGCTCCGACGCCCTCATCTCTTGCACGGGTGCGTGATATTTTCCACACTGATCTCGACGCATTAATATGGGACGTACCCAGCAGGGTCGCTGGCTGTGCTGCCGCTGCCATTTTCGCCGTCGAAGCCGCCGCAGCGACAGCAGATGAAATAGGCGCGGACGCTCGAAAACTGGATCCATGTCAGAAAAACTTTATTCCGTTTCTGAACCATAAATCCAAGCACACTTCTCAATTTCGACCGAACTACACTGCATCTTAAGCCGGCAAGGACGAACTGAAAGGAGTAGACGAAAAAAACGCAGAATCGTTTCGCAAGAGCAGAAGAGTGAAAAATGCAAAAGCGGAAAAGTGGGAGGTCGTGATGCAAAAATATAAAAGCGGAAAGTTGCAAAACGGAAAAGCGCACAGTGGAGTATGAGCTTAAATTCCAATTTACTTCATGAAGAAGTTGTCGAACAGAACGAAAGCAAAATGGAAAACTGTCTGCCGAGTCCGACCTGAAGCAAGTGTTTGAGCTTGGTGGACATGCACTGCACAGACTTCTTTGCTAAGGTTAACTTTAGGGTCGTTGCAGGTCCCATGGGCTGGTTGCGTATTTAATCACCTTTCCCTGGCCAGTCATTCAGGACAAACAGCAATTCAGGAACACTAAGGGATGTGGTATAATGGGCGGAGCACAGCATTTTGGGTGCCCTCCGATGAGAAATTAAAGGAGAAATTTAGTTGAAAAAACGAAATAATTATTTTCAGGAGCCGTGCCAGTTCTCGATTTTTCCAGTCGCTTTCAGTTATAACATTATAAAACTCATTACGTAATTGGTCCACTTTATTTCAAAGCTCCTCATTTCGTTCTCATTTAAAAAACCACCGACATATACGAAATACGCTGTATTCCTCTCAAAACCGGCTCACGGATCGCGTTTCGGTTTCCATAACTTGGAGCGTGCATAGTCTGACGAAATGTCCTTTGATGTTGGTTTCTGATGAAGTTTATTTTTTATTTGTTTATCTGATTATTTACTAATTCAGTCGTTTGATATTTCAACAACTCAGACCAATCCCTCAGCGGTGTGTTTTGAACTAACGACACGGTTGACATGACAGATATTGTCACACTTCTTTGTGCAATCCCACAATAACGCTTTTCTGCGTGCATGTGATGCTTTTACCTGGCCTAGAGGGTGGAGACGTCCACCTTTGTGTTCATACATTAGCATAATGTCAGTCCTTGGACTATCGTTCTCGTCAGATGTCTCGCTACGGGGACGATAGTCCGAGAAATACTGACATCAACCCTACCTCATAACAGCACTCCGTAGTATAACAGCACGCATTACTCCACAACCTGCCGGGAATTTTTCAGCGTGCACCGGCGTATTGCGGCGGCAGATCCGGCCGAGGTGCATGATCTCAAAGACATCTTTCGCACCGGAACTTGCACGTCACCCTGCTGCCGTGCTCGTGTCTGGGCCGCTGTAAAACATCCGGCGGCCATGGATGGCGTAACGCCGTACCTGCCTCTGCAGTCTCTGCAGCTGGCCTTAGTCCACAGCCAGCCGGGCGTCAGGGGGAGAGGGAGGGAGGGGGCGGGCTAAGCCCCGCCCACTGCGGTCACGTGCTGCAGGGCGTGGACCCGGCGGCGCCGAGGCGGGTAGGGGCGCCCGGGCGCAGTATTAAAGCGGCGTTAGGGTCGAAAATGGCGTCACTCATACCCAGCCTTGTCAGCATGAAGGTGAGGTTGTTCCCGCCGTTGTTTACTAGGGGCGCGGGAACCACTCCACATTCTCCGGAATTGAGGGAGGTTGTTTGGGCAAAGAAGCATTTTGGGTTAATTCTTTCCAGTCAACGCCCAGAAGATCAATGTTGAATTCAAAAAAGTGGGGGGGGCAGCTGCCTCCTTTTCCTCGCTTGCCGCACCCTTCTTTACCGTTTGGTTTATGAATGTTTGGCCTTATAGTTTCGTTTGGTTATGACATCGATTTCAAAAGAAAATTGTTATCATTCGAAATAAGAAAGTTATTCTTATTTATTACATAAGAAAATTATTCTCAAGCATTAGGCAAGCGCTACGCAAAAGTAGACAGTGATATATACCCTGACCTTGTGCTTATCAAACACTGTGGTAATTTCCAAAATCACTACTTATCAAAATGCCGCATGCTACCGTTTTGTTCCAAGAGCTAAGTATCAAACTACGTGGCCATTATGTGGTCCTCTTATTCAAAATCCTCTGACTCGCCCTGAGGCCTCGCGGCTGACCAACTGATGCCTAAATGTACCACCTAAAAACATGGTACTAACATAATTGCCCATAATGAGATTTGAAATGACTTCCGAGCTGACCTTGCAACCAATGAACTGACAGCGAGGTCTACATGGGCCCAGAAGTCTCTTGACGGACTCAGAGACCTCTGACTATGTTCGTGACCTGCGGACTGACCCAGTGATCTCTGAGTCGGCACGTACCCCGCGGGCCGACCCGGTGGCCTCTGCGGTGACCTCGGCGGTGCCCCACAGCTCGTGTTGCTCGCCTGCATGGTGGCGGTGGCCGCCGCCTCGTCCGACTCTTACGTCACCATCCGGCGCGGCGAGCAGCACTACGGCAGTCTGCCGCAGCACAACCAGAACGTCCACTACAGCACCGAGCACGACCCCTGCTACGGCTACGCCTGCCACAGCTTCCTGCAGAACAGCCGCTACGCCTACGGCAGAGGCTACGGCGGTGGCTACGGTAGAGGTTACGGCGGAGGCTACGGCAGAGGCTACGGCGGTGGCTACGGTAGAGGTTACGGCGGAGGCTACGGCAGAGGCTACGGCGGTGGCTACGGTAAAGGTTACGGCGGAGGCTACGGCCCCTACTGAGCGGAGGCCGCTTGAGGTGGCCGCGGTCGTCGGTGCGCTGGTGGCCTGGTGTTCTGAGACGGTCCCCTCACTCTGTGGACCTGACCACCCTGGCGAGAGAGTCACGCGCCGGCGTACACAACCTCGCTGCCAGTGGTCGTCCAGCTGCCCAGGCCCCTACTCTTTAGTGCCTGTCCGTCCTCTGAGACTCTGTACGCCCGAGCTGGCACAGCTCGTGTCCTCGACCGGTGCTCTAATGCTTTCCGCGTGAGCTTGTGAATATACGATATTCATGTGCTTCGGTCTTTTTGTCACGAGAAGCTTCGGCAGGACCCGATAGACAGATGTCACGCAGACTCATCAGTCAGCTTAACACGAATATTCCATTTCCCATAATCATCATCATCATCATCATCATCATTACCGATGTCGGAATTACGATCATATACCTCCATCATCGCTATATGGGTCATCACTCGCCATCATCGCCATGATCTGAAACCATCATCATCAGTTGTCTCTAAATTTGGTCAATCCATCTTTCTCCAGCATCACTTGATGTTTCGATGAATGGAGCTAACCAAGCTATGAATGAATGTGATTTCATTTCACGATATCTGTGAAGTATCTTAAACAGCAGTGAAGGACATATTTTAGGCTCATTTGTGAAACTTCGTTTCACGCGCAAGATATTCACGCAGATCTTCATCAGACTGCGTCCTTGTGTCCAGTGAGCTGAATTCCTGGTAATTACGTCTATCCCTTTCTGGGGGGAAGGAGATTCTGCCCCTCCCTCCGGTTCTTTGCTCGTCATTCTCAGTTTTTTGGAAGGTGTGTCACTAAACCTGGCGACTTTCCTAAATATGTTTTGTATATTCTGTTGCAAAATTAATAAATTATCTCCTCCAGAGGCGGTTTGACGACACGTTTTTTGGAGTTATGTTGGAGGAATATTGCGCCTTCTGGAGATCGCAGACCTCGACGTGGTCATGTACTATTTTGATGTCCTGTATGATGTCACGGACAGTTCGAATGGTGGAAATATTTGTAATCTGCACATTGCCGTTATTTTTCAGAAACATATTTCTCAATGGCGAGTTCATGGCCATGCAAAGAGAGCATTTATATTTGCCTATTGCCAAGAATTTAGGACTCTTTGTATGAGTAAAACAGAGCTAAGGTGCGAGATGGACATACGTATTCTCATTTATCTGTGCGTAATTCACCTATACATATGTATCGATGTTTCCATGGAAGCGTATATATAGTCTCCATGCATCGGTTTTTGGATGCATATTTCGTTCACTAATATCTTCCATGGGCCTCACAGACATCTGGCTCTATGCAAATGGTTTCGCGAGCTCCACATATACTACGATCAAATGCCATGCATTTCAGTGGAAATAAAAATCAAAAGATGTCCCATGATAATGTAAAAGGATATTTTATTTTTTTTGTATTCCTGAGGTATCATGACTGGACTCACGGAATGAAACACAGGCATTACCATGTAGTTATTGACCTCTCTTTTTCTGGTACCTGGAAACGTCTGTGAGCATTTGCAATGTTTACATAATATGGCGTCGCATATGAAAATGTTTTCCTTCTACACAAAATCTCACCAGATTCAGAACATATGACAAAAAAGGCATCATCCAAGAAATCACTCCCTCTGGGTGCCTTGGTCACTGCATGATCTTATTATTTCAAAACTTGATGCGCTTATGATCCCAAAATGCGAGGTTTAATCATGCTCGTTCACAATATGTTTGAATACGACAACCCATTGCCAATAGTTTTTATGCCGAAAGTTTCTCCACCTTCTCTGGCAACTGGATCCGCCTATGGTCACTTGTTATATGTATATAACATGTCATGTGACACATATAGGAAAGCTTTCCGAATACCAATAAACTCGCGAGACTCAAAATATGTTGTAGAATGAATTAACATTTTCCAAAAACATGTATTTTGTGCACTGGTTGCGCGTATGAACTTTCAAAATCGACATATGCCTAACATATTTGATAGAACTGCCAGTTGTGGGTAGAATGGCATGAAGCAGAATAACATCAGTCATAAAATGTGATCAGAAAGCTGGTATAAGTAACTGGTATAAGTTTGTACCTTATTTTTGATCTGTACTCCTTTATAGAATTTTCAACATTTATTTTCCTCTAGAAATGTAGTTTCGCTATAGGTTATCAAACCTCATTTCTCCAGCAGTCAGACAAATAGGTTTCAAGGTCACGGGGAGGCAGAGTCTGCCGCCCTGGCACACTGTAGCTGTACCTATCGGTACGTGTTCCTGTACCTATCGGTCAGGAACACGGAATAGGGTTAATAGGGTTAAATGTTACGAAATCGCTTTGACCACTTACACTCAGCGGGAGTATGCATTGCGCAAGTGTCGCTCTGAGTGCGCTAATGTCTTGCTGATTGCCAGACGATACCGACGGCAATTGTGTTGCAGGTTTCCTAGCAGTGCAAACACTGCAGGTCTAGCTGCTGATAGTTTATTACTGTTTTGCACTGTTAAGACACGGAAACAAACGACACACAAACATTAGATTTTACACTCCATGCGGGATGAGCCACGGGACAAACATTGAGCACAAGCGAACGTAGCGCAACATCTCACGAACAATAACGACTTAATAGAAGTTGCCGTACCTCCCACCGTATCCGTAGTGGTTGTATCCATAGTTGCCGTAGCCACGGCCATAGCCATACCCATAGTAGCCAGGATAATAACCGCGATAGCCGTAGCCGTAGCCGTAGCCAGGGTAGCGGTTGTAACCGTAACCGTAACCGTAACCGGGATAACGGTTGTATCCGTAGCCGTAAGCAGGGTAACCGCTGTAGCCATAACCGTAACCAGGGTAACCGTAGTTGTGATTGTAGCCGCGCTTAATGAACGTCTTGGGATGCTTGGCCACGCCGTAGTATTTGACGTCGGCGTTGTAGCCGGAGTTGCCGTCCACCCAGTAGTTGACCACCTGCTTCCGGCCGTCAGGCAGGACGGTGGAGTAGGCGCCCTCGGTCTTGTGGCCGTAGCGGTTCTCAACAGCCGCGTTGTTCACGCCCGAGTACTTGTCTTTGACAGCGTAGGCTTAGTTGTAGTCGGGCTTGGCATAATAATTGACATATCCGCCGCCGTAGTTGTCTGCGGCAGCCGCAGCAAGCAGCGCGGCCAGCAGGATCAGCTGCCGGGTGTCAGCTCGGTCAGCACGGTCAGCCGCGATCAGCAGGAGACGAGCGCGGCAAGCGCGATCATCCTTCGAGAGCACACGAAGAACACGCCCGCTCAGAGGTCGTGCCAACTCAGAGCGGTCTTATCGCAGGCAGCTCTCGGGCTTACAGGGGCCGTCGAAGCAAAAAAAAAAAAAAAATGCACCGGACACATTGCCCGAATGTTAAGCCACTCGGAAATGAGAACTTCTTATTACTTGCTGGTGCGTATGCGTGCGCTATCACAGAATAGGACAACTGCAAGCATTACAGCAGTATACAACAACAGGCGTCATCATTAAAGAGATCGGTTACAGGGCTATGCAAAGTTATCGGAGTTAGGGGTTGTCTTTGGCCATATACACGTTTTTATAGTTGTTAACAAATTAATTCAGCGCCGTGGCGACACGTTTTACCGAGGCTGCCAACTGCATCAGGACTGAAAAAAAAGGTGTCACTGAAAACTTCAAATCACAATTTTCAGACAGCCTGCCGCTTGCGCTAAAACAAAAATGCCGGAGAATAGCATGCCAAACATTCAGAGCGTTTAGACTGATTTTAAAAATGACATCAATGGTCAAAAAAAGCCGTTGGCTGAACCTCAGACTCAGCAGACGACGACGGAATGAAATGATTCGCCGAACAGGTACAACAGTTCAGCAGCATCTTTACCCTGAATATCGAGGTGCTGCGTTTGAATGTGATTGACAAAGCTATGCTGCGACCAAAATTTCGCTGCGCTTCAAAACTAGCTCTTTGAGAAAAGTGAACATTAGCGGTCACAACATGAGAAGTTAGTTCGACCGCCCGATCCATGCTTATTTTCCGGAGGCAGCCAATGCTAGTTCTTTAGAGCTATTCAAATACTCTGCTCTGCATGAGATTGACAGCGACATTCTTACCTTCATCTTACAGTGGTTTCGGAGCCGATGGCAACTGATGGTTCCTGCGTGCGTGTGGGTGCCTTTATACTGGTCGCGGCAGCTGACCACTCCCCCTGCTATGCCGAGGAGGAAAATGTCCTCTGTCGTCGGTCAGCGGGAGCGTGCAGAGTGATCTCCGTCGACTCGGACCGGGCCTGTTGGCGCAGCGAGAGCAGCTCGCCGGAACGGCGGCGCAGCGTCGCAGATACCAGACAGTGGCGTGCTGGCCGGCGGGCCGTAGAGCTCCCTCACGGCGCCCCAGAGCTCCCTTATCAGGGCCTCCGCTTCCTGAGCTCGCCAGGATCGTGGCCACGCGCAGTGGCCAAGCTCTGTAGGAGAGCGAAGATGCTCACGTCGGTGACCTGTTGCTTTTCGGGCGTCAGTCACTAGGTTCCTTCCTCCCGTGCGCGGGACGCTTCCACTGCTTTCACGAAACACTTCCAAAAGTCTTCTGCAAAAGTCTTCTGTGGTCCGCATTCGGTGATCTTGCATTAAGAGCTGTGTGGAAGCATGGAATTCGAGGCCATCCTATTCGCTACCAATTTCAAACAGCACGCGACTGCAGGTGTGCCGTCTGCTTTTCGGAGCTCATTGGCACTCGATACACCTGCAGAAATGAGAGTGGCACCACGTATCACAGACAGAAACCACAGAAATGCAGGAAAGAGAAGCGCAATTACTGTCTAATCTAATCAACCTTGACATATTTCTTGCGAGCCCATATCAGGCCTCGCTATAGACTTCTGAAACAGGCTGGAAATGACTGAACATGAAAATGCCTCACTGAAAATATTTCCGGCTGAACAGCATGATCGTATTGATAATGCACGCAAATGAACGAACACGATGACGTATCTTTCAGCCAGTAAAAGACAATTGGAGCAGCGCTGGTGAGACGCAGAGGGATCTGGATTGTGACCACGGCAGCTGGCCAGTTTTGACCAGGTGCCACATTGACCTGCCGGCAGGCGTGCGATGGGCCTAGTGAATCGATCACAAAAGACACAGCTTTTCATCGCCCACGACACCGCGTTCGTCGAACTGCTTGATTACATCAAACTGAGCCAGTCATACATTACGGTCAGCTTTGATGTGTCTCGCTTCACGAGAGTGCCGGTCAAGAAAGGCATGGAAACTGATTGTAGCAGAGCTTGACGTGGACGTAATGTCTCACTGGCTCAGTCTGATGTTATCAAGTAGTTGGACGAACGCGGTGGCGTGGGCGATGGAAAGCTGTGTCTTTTGTGATCGATTCATTGGGCCCATCGCACGCCTGCCGGCAGATGAGCATGGCTCCTGTTCACTGCCTGCGTGGAGTGCAGATTTTTCCGTTCCTTGAACCAGCGCTACGAACAAAAAGAAGGTGCACCCATGGGCTTAAGGATACCTGTCAACCTTGCAAATGTCCATAAGGAACATCTTGAAAAGGCCAGTCTTCAAACTGCCCATTTCAAGTCCTCTATCTGGCGGAGATACGTAGACGACAGGTTTATGGTAGTGTCCCGTGGTATGGAAACATTCAGGCACTTCCACCAGCATTTGAAGAGCGCCTACAAAAACATCCAATTCACCATAGAGCTCGAACAAAACGGGCAGCTGCCATTTCTGGATGTTCTCGTACATCGAGCAGGCAACAAGCTTAAAACAAAGGTATGCAGGAAGCCAACGACGTTGAACGTGTTCATAAAACTGAGACCCAAACCACCCAACATGCATGAACACCGGCCTTATGAAATGCCTTAAGGACATGGCATATAACATCTAGCGGGATAAGGACCTGAGGGAAGAACTTAAGAAAAACCAAGAACGTGTTTCTATCAAGTGTCTACATAGAACAGTTGATATGAAGGACAACGATGAGACTGCCGCCATCAGCCACAAATGCTGCCTTTGGACTACGATCAGTCTGAACACACCAGCCGCAGCAGGAGGAGCGTGCACATTCACTCCGTGCATCAGAAAAGTGAGCGAAGCTAGGAGCCTGCAGACTCCTCCGGCTTCATGACATCCGGGCGGCACACTGTTCTACCAGTCTTCGCGATCGGCTCGTCAGGCAAAGGATCCTGTGACTCGTGAAGAGGTCAAAGGCGCTGCCTGCGAATTTCCTTGCCACTGCGGAGCCAGCTATGTTGGTGAGACGGGTCGGCCTCTCAGCGTCCGTTTGAAAGACCACCTTTCGGACCTGAAGTTCGGGCGCATCGAAGCAGTCCTAGCCAATCGCTTCGCCCACTGCTGAAGTCCTCCTGAAATGTTCTCTTGAGGTCCACGATTCTGGCCGTTGAACCGAAGTGTCATAGAAGAGCCATCCGATCGAGAGGCGTTGTAAATCAAGGAGGAAGCTGGTATTAATAAGAAATGTGGGAAGGCCTCCATTAGCCCCTTATAGCAGTTTGCTGTAAAATCGCGTTCTGTTCTTGCTGGCCAATCCTTGTCATTGATTTTATTGGTGCTTGCATCGGTCTAAGTGCTTGCACGTGTTTTGCATGTTCTTGCATTTATTCACTTTCTGAAGGCTTGTCTTTTAGATGTTTTTCGATGAAAATGCATTCATATTTATTTGCACACACCATCATCCACGCGGTTATTTTTATAACTGGCGTCTGTTTATGTTTGCCAATGACTGATCCTGCTGACGAATGCATCTTAAGACGTGACGAAGTACTTCAGGCCATGACGGACTCTACATGATCAGTTCAGCTACAGAACATTTCATATTTTACAACGGAAAAATCGGCAGTGCGCCAGAAGAAGGCAGTAAGTAGAAAAGCTAGATGGTGCTGGGCGTAAAAGAGTGGCGCAACATTCGTTGCGCAGCAGTTTAAAATGAGGCGCACTGGCCAAATATATTGGCGAACATACGTAAGTGATATTCAGCGGCAGTATTCATCCTTTTATTTTGTCGTGAATATTAAGGCGCGCACTGTGTGATTTCTATAGGCGAGGTGTATTGCTGGCATCTGAACACCACGAGCTGGGCAAAATGTAATTCCGTTCATATATGAGAATAGACATCCTTAAAAACTGAAGTTTATCTCTTGCTTTTTTAACTAGTTGTTTTCCATAATTTTCTTCTAATCCCGTCAGCTTTAACGGAACCTGTAAATGATCCACCGCAGCAAATGACGACACTTGGCCGTTATTTGCCTTGCATTCATCCAGAAAGTACGTAAAATGAGGGTGGTTTTTGCATAGATGTACAAGAATATTATATTTTAGGGTATGAAGTAAAACAAAATCAAATGTGAACATAAACACTGAGTGGTATGCAATGCATCTCATTTTACAATGATCATATTTTGAGGCAGGGGTGCCGATTTGTATTCTTTTGAGAGGGCCCCGGCCAACACAGTGTCGATTTCGGTCGCCCCATTGTTGGTTTTCCACCCCCCCCCCCCTCACGCCCATCGTTCCTGTCGTTTTGAAATGGGAATGGGCCATAATATGAACAAACGGCCGCAAAAGATAATGGATAGGCAGAAAGTAAAGCGTACAGTTAATGCGATGTATTTATCTATCATTCTCTCTTCCCCCTGTAGATATATACCTATCTAAATAGGAATAAGTGCATTTTTACTAGATAAGCAACGACAAAAAATTGTAAATTTCCGCTTGTCAAAATAAAGTGGGCTAAATCCGTTGAGAAACCCACATTTGGGCAAGGTTAGGTTGTCGGACTCTCGGCTCGCCCCCCCCCCCCCTCCCAATCATTTACAGCAATCGACGCCCCTGTTTTGAGGCCATGGGATGCAGTCATTTGGTGGCTGGAGTTTTGTTTGAATGCCCCATTGCACAACATTGGCAACATAAATTTCATCGGAGAACCTCAATTTGGCTATGGGCATAAGATTGGTATAACATTGGGGATTAGCAATTATGCCAAAATAAACGTGCTAAACGACACGAAGGCTCCAGGAAATCGAAATCTTCATCTCGGTAGAGACAAATTGTCCTCTCTTGCTAGTTTATTGGCCTAATCCTCAGACTTACAGATGGTGAGGATGTTTTAATTTTGTGATGCGTTGGTAAACTGGGAAATCAGTTACCTTTGTTAAGAACGAACTGAACACTGCTAAAGAACTGCAATCAAACGTCAATGAGGAAATTTTTAGGAGATGACCAACATGAATCAAATTAATAAGAACATCGGAAAGCAGCATCCGACTAATACCTAACAATTTCGTACAGCCGGCAAACTTCTCAAAAATCCTTCCATGAACCAATAATCATCATGAATATCTTCAGTCGGTTCCAACTCTGCAGCGTCCCGGCCCAAGGTCATGTTGCGCCGGTTTCAGTGGTTCTGAGCAGGCTGCCAACGTCATATCACGACTCGGTGCTCATCGTATCATGCAACGCGAGCCTTTGCTACGATGATAACGAGTTTTTGCATAACTGGAGCTTAAGCCGCCTAGTTTTGGGGGGATCCACATCGAAACGTCAGAAAATGAAACTTAGAAAAAAAGAAACCTGGTGGCGATGGAAGGATCGGCGACCGGCTCCTTGTTTCACAATAGGGACTCCGTGCAATGCCGTCTAACACCTCTGTAGGTACGCACCAGAAAGGGTGTATCAGAGACAATTACAGGACAGGACATCTTACGGCGGAATATCGAAGGGAAAAATATTGGAAGCAAGATATCTCAACATGGCGAAATATGGATCAGGGATAAATATCCAAATGGAAGAAACATCACTGAGCGAAATATCAAACGTCAATATCAAACAAAACACTGAACATGAGAAACATCAACGTGATGTGTAGCTGGTCAAAATACGGGTTAGCAAAATTCCGTGAAAAGATTAGTAGTGAACCGCATTTTATCCCAGAGCATCTTGGCAGGCACGCTGTCAAGCTTTCACATTCCTCTATGCTTATCTCGGGTCCAAGGAAATGGATATCCTGGGATTCTATAATATATGCTGCTGGGTTTTGGTGTTTCAACGGCTGCAGGGCGGAAATGCCTCAGCAAAAATCCTGGTCGTGGCGCTGGAGCTGATGACGTAGCTGCTAACAAAATGAAATTTTGCGTCACAGTATGCCTGAAGACCAGGGCAGGTAAGTTTTCCCCTTTCTCCTTTGTAGCGTTTTCTTTTTTTGAGAGGGGCGGATCTGTAGCCAATGTCCGCAGGGTTTTTCCACCACCTACTAACGATGAAAGACAGTGCATTATAAAACACCTTACTTCGTCTCTGAGACATCACGAGACCTCTTTGTCTGTCTCTGGCGCCGCTCTCTGCTCAGGGCCACTGTTCGTGACCGCATTAGCTGTCAAACGTGGCCAGAGCTCGACCCCAGCAAATCACGGGAAGGAACAAGCAGGAAAGCTTTTCACATACGGGACGAAGACTCCGTCCGTGTTTCTGACAGTGTTTCTGTCTTTCACCACTTCACTGTAAGGGAAGTGGTTTTCATGTTCCACTCCATATTTTGCTTTGCGCGGTTTGATGACCTCTTATGCCTTTTTTTAGACATGTGTGCAATGTATTCTGGACATTTCGCGACGTTCTATGTTTGGATAGTTTGCTTTTTTTCATTCGGATCGAAATTTCCATCTTGAATTATCTAGAAATTACGATAAGAAGGAATAATATCGTCCTGTGTTCGTTTCTTTTTCAATCAATGTTTTTCCCACCCAACACTTTTCCATCTTGACAGATATCCCACTCCGATATCTGTCCATCTTCTATGTTTTGTGCTTCCATATTTTGCGGTTGTATATTTATCCTTACCGATGATCCCGTTTTTCTAACCGTGTTCAAATTTTACGTCCAATATTTTGCTGCCAACATCATTTGACCCGATATTCCGCCATATGATATGCTGCGCTGTAACCGCCAGAGACAGCACACCGCCAAAGACTGCCCATACACGGGCGAGCTGTTTTTACATGTAAAAACAATGATGTTTTCAGTTCTGTTTTCTACGTGAAAAGACAACGCCTGGCTGGCGGCTGGGTGGCCGGCATCTTAGTGGCAATGGGACATGGTCTGCTGCCGAACATCTGATGTCAGTGCCATGACGGCAAGTTCCGTACCAATCGGTTTAACAGGTGGCCTCTGGAGGACAGGCTCTGACGAGAATGAAATGACTTGTTTCTTTCGCAAAGGCAGAACAATGTCATTATATGCAAGAAAAATAAGAAGTACAAAGTTAGAGGACTTGTGTCATTTGCACTCATATAAAGATACCTCTATGATTTACCTAGAGATCATGAAGATTTGGATCCAAAGACATGCAATCCTAGATTACAGTCTTTTTTAAGGATTGCAGGTGGAATGGAATTCCTGTTAAGAAAGACTGGATTGCAGACTGCATCGCACTTCTTTCTGCAATCCTTTTTGCGGCCCTTCATCATTGCCGTTTGCTTATCATTTGCTTAATGTAAGTCGTTGCTTACATGGTTTTAAACATGCGAAAGACACAGCTCCAAGGTCATGTTGATTTGCTGTCGATCTGCTCGTGCGTAGTAGTTGTGGTCGCGGTAATGAGCAGTTTTTGATCCCCTGCGCGTCAGAAAGTATTTCTGATCGGACGCGAACAAGGGCGAGTCGGGAGCACTGCTGCCAGTTGAAGACTTTTTCTGAAATCTGGGTTTTTTTGGACACCCCTTCAGATGAACAGAGTGATTGGTAACTTACGGCATTTTTCAAGGTTTCTAAAGGATTCCGTATTTCAGTGTAAAGGAGCCTGTATGAAGCACCTCCATGATCAATAATCGTTATTATTTACTGAAAGACTGTGCCATTACCAATGAACATTTCTGCCATTGGGAATGCGTGAGATATAGTTATGAAGGAAATGAAAAAATCTTAAGAGTTTTAATAGCAGAAAATGATGGTGCGAAAACATTGGCAGGAAAGGTTTGGCAGGATTGTACCGACAAGCGGCGACAGAGCGACCGAGCTGAATTATGGCAAGAAGCCTTTTATTATCCGAGTGTGCTTTTGCCCCGGCCAGTGCAAACTATGTACTTTGATGGAACAGTTTAGATGATTAAGCGCCATGGATAGTAAAAAAAAAAAACACTGTATCTACGACGTAACATGGAGGTCAGAGAAGTTCCTGCGCCGTTTTTTCTACGGATGTGCGAAATTTCGTAGCTGTTCTTGTTCCGAGTCCAGAACTGTTGGCATGCTATCAGTTCTTTTAACCATACGCGAACCAAACCTCTTCTTTCAAAACACGGCGACTTTGTGCGCCTGGTCAGTTGCCTGTAAGAGCAACTTGTTCGCCACGTTCAAAAACATAGCAGGTCACAAACAAGGTCAACCGTTTTCAAGGTGGTCAAACAAGGTCGCCGAATTCAGGGAAGAAAAGTAAATCACATAAGACGCGTCGATTGGTAAAGGTCTGGTAAAAATCGGTCTCATGGGCATGGGATTGCTTGCAGGAAAACGTGTGTTTTCGTTGTGTGTAGAGGGTAAGAACTTGACCTGAGGTCCAGTTTTGTTGTAAGGAAAACGCATATGGCGTGACGATTAGTGAAGCTTGATGTTGATCGGTCTCATAGGCTCGGAGCATGGAAATGCCTGCAGCCAAACACGAGGGTTTTTCGATGTGTTCAAAGATTAAGGACTTGACCTGAAGTCATCAAGTTCTGAAAAGATTGGTAAGTCGCATACGGCGCGACGACTGGTGAAGGTTTTGTGACGATCGGTCACATGGGCTTGGATCATGGGATTACCCGCAGTAAAAAAAAAAAAAAAAACAGAACTCTTGTGGATTTCCAGAGCTTTTCGCCGGTCGGACCGAGCTTCTAGAGGTTTTTGGAGCTAAGATTTGGGGTATTGTCCAATGGAATCTGGCAACAATGGTCGGGAAGCCGACTGCCCAGCGCTCGCCGACCCGCTACTGAGGTTCGTTCAGAGACATCCTGCCAGGCCAAAGATCAGCCTGCTAATGACGTAGGAAAAGACGGAGGTAAAAAAAAAACTCAGGAGTAAGAAAATCCAACGCAGCGATCGAGAATCGAGCCCGGTCTGTTCGGAAAACGAGAAGAACCTTTCCATCAAGTCATCCTGTCACGTGCGGCCCTCAATTTAATACCACAGGAACAATATGCAAACAGTACGCAAGTCTCCTCTGCCCCTTCCCCTGCTCCAGATCCCATTTATTTCGAAGACCCCGGCGTCGTCGGCATAGCGCAACCTTAAGAGAGGGTTTCCAGAATCTTATTTGCTCCGACTGACCATTATGACCGCAAATTTCGCGAATTTCCGTACCTAAGCATTGCCAAAGCACTGTCTAAGAGAAATCGACGCCATCGCCATTGCCATGGTATGTTAGTAGCCCAGATATCAACCATGTCAACTCACTGACTTCACTGAGCTTGACATAAAACACATGAATGTCCTTAAATGTATGTAAAAGTGAAAAACGAACCTTGATGCACATTCACTTACCCGGCAAGCTGAGCTATTAATATGTTTCCTTTAAAGACTGGTGGACTAAAATCAACAAAATTTCCCAAGATTTCGCCCGAGATCCAAAAATCCCACGATCAAAAACGATTTCCCAAGATCTTGGGAAATTTCCCAAGGCGTGGCAACACTACGCACGAACTAGCAAGCAATACCCAAACCGTGAAAACGAACGAAACTAGACCAGAATACGGCATGTGGTAAACTGGAAACTGTACAATACATCATGAGGTACCCAATTCTGATAGCGCTGCATTAAAAAACTGCCCGCAAGAAGAAAGTTTTTGTTGGATACAAGTTTTCAGATGCATTTTGAGCGGTATTTTACATTCGAAGCGTTGGAACCACCCACAGTGCAAGGGTTAGCTCAAAACGTGTGCTAAAGGTAGAATATTCTATTTTAACCTGCGGGTTGCCGGAGGACATTTCCCCTTTTCTGACATAACTCCCGAGCAACCAAAACCAACCGCCACAATTTTCAGTGCCCTACCTGAACAAAACAGCCAATTTGATGAGGCTGCTATAGGTCAGGTCATGTGCCGTCATGTCCTGTATCACAGAAACGGTTTTCAGGTATTGTTATGGACATGGCTAGAAAGAAGCTCATTGGCAACGAAACGGAGCAAGTATTGGGTCACACAAGTCCTGATCAGCTTCGAATTAAGATGAATGATAGTCACTGGATAACTTTGCAAGTCGTCAGCGTTAGTTAGTGTATTTGCATGCTCTGTCGATTTAGCCGCTCTCTGAGACAAACAACCAACAAGACACCCAACCAACAAGACAAACAACTAAACGTGTTGCAGATACAGAGAAACAGATATCGTTTTTTGAACTTCGAAAGCTTTTCACCAGCAACGAGCAAAGGTCAAAGAGTCAGACTTAATTTCATCTTGCAGCGTAGGCTGACATCGTGTTACTCTTTGCAAAAGCATTTTTGTCTCGTGCAAACTGAGCTAGTTTAACCTTTGCCGGGTCTGGGGTTTATGAGAATCCAATTTTTGGCGTTTTGAGGATAGCCACAAAGAGAAAACGCGCAGAGACATGAAATTCGGCGAAACTTTTAAGCGCCATTTTTATACCTTGTGTCAATTTTTCAACTTAGGTTCACCTCAGGTCACTAACCTACTTCAAGTCATGTAAAACAATGTTCTTAAGAAATGAAAGTAACGTAACGTTTCGTAAAATGTGTCGACTGTTATGAAACTTGCCACATGCGTAAAACATGTGGCAAGTTTCATAACAGTCGACCACAAAATGACCGTGGGATGGTTGGCCCCCGGTCCGCATCGGTCTCGGCAAATGTCGAAGATTGACATCTCTGTGGCAGGCTCCCTCAGTTCAGTGGGCTCCCACCGCCTGAGTATTCGGCGAAGACCAGGCAGCCCGTTCGGCAGCAGTTTAACCTATTGATAAGGGCTCAGTTCGGCGCAAATAATACGAAACAACTGGGATGCGCCCTGGATCAAAGATATTTCGTCGGTGGCGACAAGGTCCTGGCTGAAGCAGATCTAGCACTGACCACTGGCGACCTTGTTACAGCCGAACGAAATACACGGGGGACCGTGAGCTATGTTATACGCCTAATCTTTGAAAAAATCGTTCATGGTGTTGGACATGATGCGTTCGGTCAATGTTCGTTCGTTCATCAGACAGATATAAAGGGGACCGTCAACCGTGTTATAAGGATACGTTTAATTAATACAAAAAATTCGTTCAGGGAGTGCTGGTGTCCGATGCTACGTCAGCTTTGCAGAATATATTTTTGATCGTTTTTGTGGTGTTTTTGAAAGCATGAAGCAGCAGACCGCCCACAACCACTACAGCTGTAAAAAGCTACGATACAAAGGAGACCCTCGTCGTACACATCGATGCCTTGTAACCTTTTACATATATGGGATGTACCGCGTAAACGACCTTACCCTCACATGAGTGTCCCTCGCCTTTCAAAACGAGCACAAAGAATCACGTTGTGAGAAGCATACAGGTGCATGGATATTTCTGATAATGACATTACTATCACATGGCAGAATGTAGTAGATATCACGAAGCCAAAGCAGTCCTTCACGTAATAACAATCCAAAACGCCGTGTTCGAACGAGGCAAAGGGTATGCAGTTTTGCGGTAAATCCGTATGGTCGTAAATCTTACAAATGTTTGTCGAAATGAGTTTACAGTGTACAACCGACTATAACCCATCGGTTCACAGTGGTGGGGTGTTTTGTTAGTCATGTGTGCTTCTTAACCACTAATGTGTGACGAGAACCTACTTGCCATTGGTGACCAAGTCCTATTTGACCCAGATGGCCTGATTTAGTCTTTTGAAGCATTCTGCTTCTTTTCAATGGGAGCACATTTTACATGGCCTCAGAGGATAAGAACTATAAGCATGCTTTCTTTCTGTACAGTTGATACTGCCTCAGCCCTCTTATTTCTGGCCGCGAAAAATAAAAACCCTTGCTATCAGGACATAACTTTTCATCAAATACTGGCCTTTTTCATTTTGCCCGTGCCAGCCGACCGGCATCTGTGTGACTTACGTGAAAATGCTTTGTGACACTGGTTTTATGATGCAGACGGGATATTACACGCACCGAAGTTACAGGACTGTATGTCGTATCGTGCCTGATCAATGGTAATGCGGCAGATGATGAGACAGGCACCAAGAGCGACTGACGTACAGGCGCCAATATCTTGACCTTGGGTGACCTTTTCGGGCCTTAATATTATAGTTGCAGACTTAATTCGCGCGCTAGACACATATGCGAGCATTTAAACCAAAACACATAAGTACACATTCAGAGAAACGCGACTCCTGCCGTTAGAAAAAAAATGCAGTTTTGACCCTTCGTTTTCACTTTCGTCTTAAATTGTCACTTTGACCTCAAATGTCTTTTATCTGCCCCACATAGGTAAATTAGGCCTTCCTTTTACAGCCAACTCTTTTGGAGCCACGTACAAGCTGTGGGTATTATTTTACTTTATTTTTTTGTTGAAAATATCAACAGGGTAATTCAACGTTAGATGGTAACCGTAATCTTGACCTTATTCACACACAAAGCGAGTGTGTTCCTTTAGCTTCGCCAAATGTCTTCCAACGGCGTTTTATTTTTTCGGCGAAACTTATAGTTCTCGAGTTATTTTTTGGGAGTCCTCATGAACCCCCCTCAAGGGATCCACCCCCGGCGAAGGTGGATCCGGGGGACGGCTCTCGGAGGGACAATACTATAGTTTCGGCTACAGTATCGGTGACAACACCGGGTTCATGCGTACCATAGCCGATTCCGATCATTTTCGGCCATGAGAATGTGCTTCTGTAGAGGATGGCAAATAATTATCAGATTCAGGGGCTTGCTTAGCCTTTGACGTCATCAGCGACCTTAACATAACATACTCAGAATGTCTGAAGCTTCGCGGTGATGTTCTATCGACTGCCGTTTGAACAATGATCAAAATCGGGCCGTTTTTTGGTCTCAAAAGTAGTTTGATTTCATTGGTTCTCAAGATAGGCAGGACCGGGAGGGAAGCTTCCGCCAGTAACCGGAAATTGGTGAAATATCCTAGATGATACCTTGATTTTCCCGGTGCGGATGTATTTCGCCACCCACCCATCCCACGCCAAACCAATGGACAGATTCCAGTGGCGTCAATCCACAGTCCATTGCCGTGAAGCCATAAGTATGACCCATTTTTGTACCCTAATGTCAATGTCAGGAAATGTGAAATGTCAGGTAATGTTAGTCAAATTGTCTGTATTTTGCCAACCACTTCGGAAGCACATTAGCAGCTCAAAACACATTAGCAATGGTCAGAATCAGCAAAATGACGTATTATATAAACGTATATCCGCACGGCGGGACATGATTTTGTAAATCATGTCCCGCATTATGAGGTTAAATGGGGCCATGGCCCGATATTCGCCTTCAGCGTCCGCCGTCAATCCCAGAGATGAGCTGCAATTGTTAGTTTGATACGGAACTAAACTGTACAAGAATGCCATGTCCGCGCTCGGTGCGCGCCACAGTCAGGTCCACCCGCGCCCGGTCGTGAGCCCTTCTCCTCAGATCCTCGCCCCAGGCGACCGACCAAGGTCAGCCGCGACCGTGACCTCTATATGGCCAGCCCAGTCGGACTCCAGGCCCACCAACCAGCGCTGCCGTTGTCGCCACGTTAACAGCACACACTACACACGACCGTTCCAGTTTGATATTTCGTCGTAACAATCGTTAGACGCCTAGTGGAATCATGAGGCGACTAGGTTATGGTTGTATTCATTTCCAGTTCCAAACCCGTCTCGAGTTCGTCGTCAGGTAGTACAGGGCACTGAGCAGAGCAGGCCAGTTAGGTGGCTCAATGCCCTGTGCCACTCCACGACGAACCCACGACGGTTTCGAAACCGGTTGAGAATAAAACCATTACCTCTTCGCCGCACGATTCTACGAAACGTTTAACATTTATAACACCTCAGGCTATCAACTGTTTACATGTAACGCTAACTTTTGTGAAGCTCAGGTATAGTACTGGCTTCTTTTATCTGCAACACGTTTTACGTAAGAATCGTCCATTTCATGGCGGCTGACTGGTTGATTTCACGACGTCGTAGTGACAGCCTCTGACGACCTTTTGTTCTGCCAAAAGCTGGTGCTGGTCACGCAAGGAGCCTGGAGATTTGGCTGCTAGTTTTTGTCCTTTGAAAGTTATGGCTGTCAAACCAAAACGGACGCGGTGGGGTGAACCCGGAATAGTTGGCGGTGTAAGGGGCCAGTGAAAAAAGAAACATGGCCATAAGATTTCGGAGCATTCATAATACGGGAAAGCTACTTCAAGCAAAACATCAGAGGCGTGCAACGCTTTACTGATAACGTTCCAGTAAAAATGCAGCACCGCTGGACGTTACATAAAGACTGCTGCAGCCGCAGAGAACAATTCAGTCATTTTTGCTTGATACCAGTGTGGTAGATAAATATGATGTACACGCTGCTGCATATCGTATTAGACGTTCGGTAATTATGCACAGATTTTATTTGACAATTCGCCGCATCAATTTTCGTTCAATACCTGGACGTCTTTCTGCATTGGTTTTGGTATTTTGCAAAAGTTTTAAATCTGTTCAGTCGGTGTTTCATGGTACTGACCAGTGCTTCATAGCACTGGGCACGAAACGGATTCACAATCAAATCGTCAAATTTCAAACACAAGTATAACTTCACGTTTGTGACATTTTGTTTGACTGCATTTTTTTGCATGAAAATACTTTGGGTTCTTCAAGATCATGTATCGAAGTAATTTTACGAAAAATACAAACTAAGACATTCTTAGAGGGCTGTGAGAAAACGAGATATGAGATATGAATCATCAGAATGTGTTCAAGATGTCAACCTTTTCAGAAAACACGTGGACCATGATCCTTACGGTGGACTTTGTCTTCGCCCTACGGAACATTTTTATTGACACGCCCAATGAAGGAAGAGCCGATTCGGCTCCCTAGGCGTTCAAAATCTTTGAGAGCTAGAACGTTCGGGTCAAGGTCATTTGACAGCTCTTTCCTTTTTCGACAGTTGTGGCAAAAATGCACTGCTTACCTGTAGGCGCGCGCTGGACGCCGCTGCGCCACATGGCGCTTTCGGCGCGGAGTGTGGTCGTTCGGCCGGTTCAGAGCGCTTGAGACTGCGTACACGTGGGGAGCGCAATGGCCGCGCTTGACTGAAGCCCCTCCGAAGCCGCGTTGTCGGTATGTGATGAGCATTATTACGTTTTTTGTGTTCCACTTTATGCATAGCATGCGCACTTGTTGCCTTAGATGATAGATTTCCTGTGCGCTAGATTGCAAGAATTCTTTTTGTTTTCGTGCAGAAACCGCTCAGCTAGAGGCATGCTGTAAATAAAGCATCCCAAGCCAGCTCCTGCATGTGACGACCACCAAGGGATGAGCTGCATGAGGGGCAGGGAGCGAGTAACGACTGGGGTCGGCTACAACCGTTGATCTTGTACCCATGGTTAAGTAAGGTCAGCAGGACCAAAAACGTCATTTTTGCCTCCCGCATGAATTGGCTGTATTATATTCCAGTTGTGTGTGTCACACAATGCTTTCATCGTGCGTGTAGCATCCTAACACGTATTTCGCAGCCCTGATGACCCTAGCCGAGCCCACATGTGGATCTTAGGTCAGGTTTCGAATGGTCTTACAATGGCTGGAAAATCGTCAAGGAAACTTAACGTTTTGTTTCAAACTAATATGCACTGACCATATGTGACCTCTTCGCTACAAAACCCCAGCTTCTCAATGGTTCCGCCGCCATTGCTTGCAGACAACAAAGACCATCGCCATTTGCGCACGTTTGTGGAATCGTATTCCCGAATGCCTGGTACCGTTTATCGGAATCCTAACTGCCATAAAATCGTGGAAACCACCATGAAAACGTCAATGTTTTTATAGTGAAAATCGCAACTTTTAGCCTTCTGGAATCTCCACAGGAACATTCTGACTTTCCGCTGTCTCTCGAAGTGTTTCAGTACCTCCAGACTGCAGTCGCCGCACGAAAAGGCACACGAACAGCCAGCTCATGATATCTCTATTGCCAAAGGATCACAGAGAGGACAGTATATCAGACACGGGCTCGGGGCCCCACACGGACGACGATGGGACGATGACTCGGACAGGGGCGACGCAAGACACAAGGGCACACCTCCGCCAACCGCTCGGGCTGTCTAGTATGGCCCGTAGCCACGGCCGTAACGTCCCTCATCGGGGTAATACGCAGCGCTGCGGATCGGGGTCTTCGGGTGCTTGGCCACGCCGAGGTACTTCACGTCCGCGTTGTAGCCGGAGTCGCCGTCCACCCAGTACTTGACCACCTGGATGCGGCCATCGGGCAACGCGCTGGAGTACGAGCCTTCCGTCTTGTAGCCCTTCCGGTTCTCCTGCTTCTCCACGGCCACGCCCGAGTAGGCGTCCTTCACGGCGTAGGCGGTGTGGTAGTCTGGCACGGCGTAATAGTCGACGTAGCCGCCGCCGTACCCGCGGTGCCCGCCGCCGTACCCGCGGTGCCCGCCGCCGTACCCGGCGCTGGGCCCGCTGCCGCCGAGATGGGCGGCGGCCACGGCAACGATTGCGGCGAAAATGATCAGCTGTGAAAGGGGCGGACGTCGGCGGGGCCTCCTGAGAATGCAACGACAGCAGGCACGTTCGGCGGGCTTGCGCGGTGCACGACAAAATCGGCTTGTTACCAGGTTTCCCCCAGGCGCTTCTGACCGGAACTAAACTGAGCAAATGGAATTTCGGCTTGGAATGCGGACAGCAAGTGTCTTATGGTAAAACCCCAGCCTGCTGCACGAACACTGCACACGCACCCCCGCCCCTGTGTCGTGCCGCGCGCTTTCAGCCGGTTGCAGAAGCTCGCGTCGGCGTCCGCCACAGCGCAGACGCCGCTGCAGCGATTGCCTGGGACCGCTCGTAGCGGCGCTTACCTTCATGGCTGCGGTGCTGCTGAGCGGACACGAGTGGTGACCGCCGCAGCCTCCTGGCCGCTTTTATACCACAGCTGCAGGGCGGCGGTCTCACGGGAGGGCGGCGCGTCCGGCGGCAGGGAGTTGCACCAGCCGGCCGCTATCGCCCGCCGCATCAGCGTCCGGGCGCGGCGTGGACACGGCCGCCGGACGGGGTCAGGGCACGATTCGGAAAACGCTCCGCTCTGGGAGTCCTGCCTGTTCCTTCTGGGTCAATCCGCTGCTTGCACATGCTGGAAGGGTGGGGAAGTGTGTGAATCAGTGAATCGTATGAATGCTGCAGCATGCGGTGCGTGTGCGAAGTTTTTTTTTTGCACAGATAGCTGATCGTAAAGCAAAAATGGTTGATACCAACTTACTATGATCTCCGGGTAAAAGATATGTGCTCCGTGATTTTAAGTTTCTACGCGTATGCAGGTGGTTACCAGAGCCACCGTTGCATTAGTGCACAAAAACAAGAGGAACTTTTTATATCGAATTAAAATGAAATAAAGGTCGATGCATGTAACCATTACGTGCTGAATGGATTATGTTGTAAATTTAAAGACGCTGTTGTGTATAGTTTATTTCGGGTTGTATGGTGAGCATACGGTTTGTAACTTAGAGCTGGCTGCAACGAAAAACATTCTAAGGGAATAAGACACTGTACTTGACGAAAGCAAACTGCATGCTACACGTGGATTCGGGATGAGGTACGAAGAACAATGTGTTGCACCCACCCGACGCCATTGTTCCGTGGCTTGCAAAAAAGGCGGCCGGTCTTAACCCTATTCCCGGCAGGGGGGTTGAATCCGCCCCCCTCGGGTTTTTTGCTTGCCAATTCTAGGCTTTTTAACGCAGCTTCACGAAACTTGGTGACTTTTCCTAGCTATTCCTTCTACGCGCCGTGACAAAATTTCGAAATTCTATTTTGCTCAGGGGCGGAGCCAGGCAACGTTTTTGGGAGGCACCTCAGGTCATTTTTGGCCATGTTGAGGGTAAAAGGAAAATGTCTGCCAAAAACAGAGTTTTTAAGATACAACTTAAAACTTTGTATGAATATATAGCTAAATAGTTGGGCAATGTGCATATGTAATTTTGTTTATCTAAGGTCACTTTACAAGGTCAGGTCAAGGTCAAAAGTCAAAATTTGTTTTTTTGCAATAATTTCGGTGCCGTTCTTTCAAATGCCAAACCCGGAATATATATGACGTAGAAAGATGCCCTCTAATTGTGTACCAAGTTTCAACTTGATATCAGGTCGGGTCACGGACCTATGACTTAAAATGTCAGTGCACGTACCCTGTACCGCAAAAGCCAAAAAATGAATTTTTTGGAATAGAGTGAATTTAATCGATTAAAGACGTTTACAGATAATATTGAATGCACACGACATCATTCCAGGTGACCCCAAGGTCACTGGAGGTCATTTAAGGTCAAAGGTCACAAGTTGATCTGAAGAACGTGTGACCATGACAGTTCCCCCTTTTTTAGGTCCCTGGCACCGCCTATGCTAACATTATACAAACATTGTAATGCGGTTTGTACTTCTTTAGCATAACATGACTAGCAGAAGCTAAAAAAGTGTTTTGGCCTCTTTTGTTCATTCAGTTATTAGAAAACTAATCCCCCTATTTTTGAAACCCTGTAAACGCCCATGAATTTTCTCAAAATTTCAAATTTGCATACCCATGGTAAAAGCTCTATTCATAATCTCTCGATTGATGCCAGTTTCATCGAAATCGGTCCATAAACAACGGAGTTATAAGAAGTCAAAAAGTACCCCCCATTTTGACATTTTTGCCCCCCTGTATCCACAAATTTCAAAATTTTGAAAATTTCTTTTTATAAAAATGTAGTTCACGTCACGGCAAATCGATTGCCGTTTGTTGCGAAGAAATCGGATAAGTAGTTCTCGAGATCTCAGGGGGGGCCGAATCCGCCACCCCCCTGCCGGAAATCGGCCATACCGTCTAGCCCTCCGGGAATAGGGTTAAACAATAGTGTGATAACTGTGGAATCCAAATACCGTGAAGCGCAATGGACACCGTTGTCATTGCATCTAGATCCTGACTCCCCCTGACTGAGTAACGTGAATTTGCCCTGCTCAGCTTTGGTCAGCAGATGGTTGTTCTAAGGCCGTTTTCATGTCTAAAGCAGTGCTTCGTAAACGGAAATCCTCACATTGCATGGTCCCATTCCTTGTTCTAGGTCTGTCTTTGTAATAACGAATTACGCAGTGTTCTTCATAAGTTTCGCACCGTGAAAGGCATGGGTTGTTGAACAGGGGCACTAGTATGGTACAGAGAACAGAGATACGAGGTGACGAAAGCAAAGAAAATGACGGACCACTGGCGAAACCATCCTGCGTCGGTGAGCAGGGAGGAGGCATCGTCGCCTCTCTGTGAGCAGGGAGCGGGACCATCCCCATTCGGTGGGCAGGGAGGGGGACTGTCCTCTCTCTCTGTGAGCAGGGAGGCGGCGTGCGGCAGCTCCAATGACGGTCGCCGCGTTCCGCAGGTCTGGCCGTGATCGACTTCGAGTCGTGGACGCCGTGGTTTGCGGAGGCCCCGCAGCCGTACCACGACGCCGCCTACAAGCTGGTCCGCCGGAGACACCCGCACTGGTCCGACGACCGCGTCACCGAACAGGTCAGCCGGTGAACGACCCGCCTCCAGCAGGTCATCCAGCAACGAGCCGCCCCCAGCAGGTGAGCCAGCAATGAGCCGCCCCCAGCAGGTCATCCAGCAATGAGCCGCCCCCAGCAGGTGAGGCAGTGAACGAGCTGCCTCCCGCAGGTCAGACAGTGGACAGGCCGCCTCCAGCAGGTGAGCCGACGACCGCGAGGTTGTCAGCAGGTCGGCAGCCCTGATGCCGCTCGTGGAACATGATCGGTGAAATTGACACGACTGCAGAACACAACTATCTGTGATTTCTACCACTTCCCGCCGTACCCACGAGCAATTCTGATGGTAGAATTTCTGGGGGTTCGAGACGACGAGACAACTCTTTGAGCCAATTTCTACCGACACCAAAAATATTTGAGCGGTGACTGCGATAACCCATGCAGGCGCGTAAGGACTTTAAGTCGTAATTACGACAATCTCTGCTACTTTGGGCGGACTTTCAGCGGTGATTACAATGTCCCGCAGGCCCGGGAAGACTTTGAATGGTGGGCCCGTCTGTTCCTGGAGAGAACTCTGCAGGTGGCTCGTGCGGCGCGACCCTCCGCCACCTGGGGCTACTACCAGTACCCACTGTGCAAGAACCTCGGTGGTAGAGAACGGCACCTGTCCGGCCGCAGTGAGGGACCGAAACGACAGGTGGGTGGCGCGGCTCAGCGCAGCTCGGACCGGCCGGGGAGGCTCAGGCTGGAGTGGCTCGGTGCTCGTCCCGGCACCGACTGAGCCCGAGGTCCCGCACTCGTTCTGGCTCCGTTTCAGGACAGAGCGCCGACCGCCGTCGCCGCCGGCTCGGTCAGGCATCCGTGGCTGCCACTGCGAAAGATTCTGCCGCCGCTGACTTGTCTTACGTCTCGGTCACCGGCGTCTTCCTCAGTCCCTTCGGAAAGTCTTTTTCGTTTCCGTTTGCCATCTCGCCGTTCTAGCGCTTACCTTATGCCGAGAGAGTCATGCGTCGAATGGTCGTGGTTTGTCCTAGTTTTGCACGTGGGGCCACAATCTAACCCTATCCCCATAATACGCGGCCCTTTAATCTGACTTCCTTGTCCCAGGACTCCTAAATTAGATTCGCCAGCTCCAAGCGTGTAATTCTGCCTACCCACTAGTTTACCTTAGTTTCTGGATTTGGCCTTTGCCGCCTGGTCGATGTAGTAGTCAGGAGTGCTGGGCTGTTGGTCTGTCACTGTATCGGGTGAAGCAGTGTTGTTTTTTTAGCACGACCAATTGCACACATGACAAAGAGCTGGACGAGAAAAAAGCAGCGAATTGCGCACGATAAAACTCGGGGCAGAACGAGAAACATGGGCGTGCGGTAATTTCCAAATCTGCTTGTCAAATTTGTATCTTGACGTTGTGCATGACTGATGCAAGACATTGGTTACCTAGTTATGCGCCGTTTGAGGTCAAACGGCTTCTCAGCGCGACCCGCAGGTGCTCAGGCGTCGGTCGGGTCGGACAAGTCCGGGCTGCAATTCTGACGTCGATGAACTGGCGGCGTAGCGGCGAGATGAGTTACTGTGCCACCTGAGTTATGCGTGGCGGGATGACTGTCAGGGTCGCAGCATCCATGACTCTGTCAGGATGCGAGGCGGCAGTTCTGTCGTGACGGATGGCGCTTTTGTCGGCAGACGTGACGATTGTACCAGTCACGCCGCTGTCTCGAAGCGCCGTTCGACAGTCGGTCACGTGACTGTGCGGCACGTGCCGACCTCGGAATGAGTCCCGTCTTCGGGCACTGGAGTGACGAGGCGGCGGTCTGCTCGCCTGTCGGCGGCGCAGTATCGCCCCCTCCATAACCACAACCCCGTCAGACTGTCCGCTCCCCTCTGCAGTTGTCCCGCCGTCCGCGCGTCTGTCTGCCGTCTGACTGGCTGTCTGTCGGTCTGCAGACTGTCCTGGCTGTTCGGGGCCAGCGACGCGCTGTTCCCGTCCGTGTACCTGTTCCGGGACGGGTTCTCGGACGCCGCGCGGCGCGCCACCGTGCGGGGACGGCTGGACGAGGCCCTGAGGCAGGCGGCCGGACTGCCCGTCTACCCCTACACCTGGTTCCAGTACCACGACGACCCCGGCTACCTGACCGAGGTGAGGCTGCCCGTGGGCCGGTACAGGCCCGACCGCCGATCTGGGCCTCTGTCATCGGTCCCCTAACGCCGCCTCCGCACCTTCCGGGAGGACCTGGTGTCAGTGCTGGACCAAATCAGAACCTCCGCGACCAGCCCCTAACACTCTCTGCTCCTTCCAGGAGGACCTGGTGTCGATGCTGGGCCAGATCAGGACGCGCGGCCTGCCCGGCGCCGTTCTGTGGGGCTCCACGGCCAACTGCGACACGGCCGCCCAGTGCCGCCGCCTGGCGGCCTACCTGGACACCAGTCTGGGCCCGCTGGTGCGCCGGCTGGTGTCGCTGACGCCGGCCCAGACGCGCTCCTGGAGCCGCCTCCTGACCACGCGGCGCGGCCGCCGGCTGCTGCTGCGCTCAGTCAAACGGCGCGGCCACGGCGCCGGGCGGCGGGTCCCCTCCGAGTGGGAGGCCAGGCCCGACAGCGGGTGGCAGGAGCCGGGGGCCCGCTGGTCGGTCGGCGGGCGGGAGGAGCCGGGGGCCCGCTGGTCGGTCGGCGGGCGGGAGGAGCCGGGGGTCCACTGGTCGGTCGGCGGGCGGGAGGAGCCGGGGGTCCCGCTGGTCGGTCGGCGGACGGGAGGAGCCGGGGGCCCGCTGGTCGGTCGGCGGGCGGGAGGGACCGGCGGGACAGCGGCCCCCCGGCTCGCCCCGGCAGCCGGCGCCGCTGCGGGGGGCGTCCCCTGACTCGGCGCGGGACGTGCGGCGGCCGCTCTGGCCGGGCCCCGAGGTCGAGGTGATTCGGGCGGCGTGGGACCACCGTCAGGGGCCCGAGCTGTACCAGGCCCCACAAGAGCACTACGGCCCCTGGGTGGTGGCTCCCGTCGACGGTGCAGACGCTCGGCTTGCGGCCGAATGGACGCCCCTAGCTCTGGACTGAGACCGTCTGTTGTTGACTCGAGCTCGAGACAGACTCGACTTTCAACGGTCTCAGCAGAAGCTGCGCTAGAAGCTGCGTCTCCACAGCTCAGCACAGGAGCAACAAAACGTGGAAGAGGGATGATGTATAGCCAACAAAGGAGACCCTTGTTACGTGTCACATAAGAACAACGTCAGTGAGAGCTTGATATTTGTTCAATAGAGTCATTTGACTATGGCCTGCGGATGACGGGTGCCCATTGGGCCCGGGAATTTGGGGTTTACCGAGAACGAGTCAGAGGAGCAACGAGTCGGCAGACTGAGTGAACGCCGACTGACCTGAGACCAGTGAAGCATACCACACTGGACCGATGGAGAGATGCCAAGCCACCACCAAAGGTCAGAACGCGCGAGGCCCTGCCACTGGAAAATTTGTGACGGTGCGAGGAAACCCGTACCGGCGGGGGAAAACCATCACCACGGCGGCTCAGTGAGGCGCCCAACTTCACTGCACCCGGTCCACCTGGCTGTCTACCGAGAGAACCGCTTGTCTCGTCGGGGCACGGAATTACCGCCGTCACACCCGCTTTTGGCTCCACTTGAGAGGCGAGGTCCGGGTCTGGACAAGCCAAACCCGTTACAAACTCTGGTCATTACGCCAACCATTTCACGCACAGAGCCGGTTTACAAACAAAAGAAACAGCACATCACTTCCGTGTATTTACGTTCCAAAAGCACTGCAATGGGCGAAGTGCACAGTCCATGAGAGATCAAGCAACTCAAACGGCACACGTGGGCACACTGCGCCACTACGACTGGCGCGCGACTAGACTGAACAGATACACACTGGCACGACATACGACTCACAGGCCGGCAGGTCAGCCCAATTTGTACATTCAACTGGACGGATGCGGTAACCAACAGCCGTTCGCCACGTGCACATGAAAGTCTGGGGAAGGCTTCGTCACCATGTAAACAGATGGATCACTGAGATTTGCCAACAAGCAGCGCATGTCAGCAGAGCCATCAAGATGTGACCTACGGAATGTTCACGTCGTATGAATGACTAGAATCGATGATTTCGGAACTTCAGTATACTGGTATGGTGCAGCGAAAGTTGATTGTCCCACAAAACGCGAACAAAATGGCCAGCTCCAGGATCGAGAGCATACGGTGGTTCACGCTTGGTGATTTAAACTAATGGATCCGGGCTACCTCCAGAAGCCCCAACTCCCCTCAAAGACCCGGTCCCAGCTGAACAGCAGACTGCCACGTCACGCCGGCGACCTGGCCTGACCTGACCTGACCCAAGCTAGGCGGCAGGGCCGTCTCCACGCGCGGCCGTCTGGTCCAACAGGTGACCCCTGCCAGACGGCTCGGTGGCCGCAGAGCGCGGACAATTGTCGTAGCCCAGCCGGCGCAGCTCCTTCGTCAGCACCTGGAAGCTGCAGGTCACAAGACCCTGCGACCGGACCCGCATCACTGGAACCACACAGGTCAGCAGACGTCACCACATAGAGCAGACCCACCAGTCTGAAGAGGTCGCAACGCAGTAGCAGATTCAGACAACACAGGTCACCTCGTCACACATCACCAGACTCACGGGCCAGCAGGTCACCACACACAACAGGTTAACAGGTCAGCAGAGGTCACCACACACCACCAGACTCAGGTCAGTAGAGGCTACCACACATCATCAGATCCGCGGGTCAGCAGGTCACCCATAACGCCCCGGTCACGGCGCGTCAGCCCTGACCCGACCCAGCCGAACAAAGCCCAGCTCGACACGCGCCGGCCAATGTTCGAAAACCGCTGGGCCCGGACCAACTGCCCCCCGACTATGGCCGTGCTGGCCGTAGACCGTGTTTTGGGTCGGCGCCGCGCGCCGTAAGTTCTCTCCAGTTTCACCCGAGCCCACATCTGCCGCAGACCGGTGCCCAACCTCGAACTGGAAACAACACACCGTGCCTGCCCGTTTACCATGTTGTCACCCACCCTTGAGACGATCCCTAACCAAGCTCTATGATCATGTAATTTGTTCTCCTATAGCTGAAGTCAAGTCACCCTTCATTCCTGACCCACACTATATGTCTGCCACACAACACCCATCCCCCAACCGACCAACCGAGTCCACCTGTATCCCGCTACCTTATCTTCGATTTCCATCCCCTCCAACTCCGATCCGCCGCCACTCTCCCTGCTCACCCTCTCTGCCCTCTCCGATGGCCAGCACGGCCGGGTCGGCCAGCTCCGGCCGGCGCCCGGTGAACCAGGAGGCCAGCTTCTGGAGCTGCGACGTCGACTCCGGCACAAACATGGCCACCCTGTGGCACAGACACGGTCAACAGTCCTGGAGCAAACAGAAACTAGCCACCATGTGATACACAGGCACCATCACAAACAAACCCACAGCAGTCACAAACCAGCCACCCTGGTCCTAAGAGACACGGTCACAACCTGGAGCAAACAGTCCCAAACCAGGCACCCTGAAGCTCAGAGACAAGGCCACGAATCTAAAGCAAACAGGGCAAACAGTCACAAACCGAGCCACCGAGCACAGACAAGGTCAAAAACAGGGCTGCTCTTGGGCAGACAGTCAACAGTGGGATGCATGGTGAGTCGAACTACCAAAGGACGGCCAATGAAATGCTGGTGCATCGCGGAACAGCCCGATCATGGAGGTGCGTCAGGCGGGCAGTCTGCCCGGCCGCCGCTCACCGGACCCGGTGGTTTCCAGCGCTGGTCGGCAGGTGGCAGACGCCGTAGCCGCGGATCACGTCATTGCCGAACAGGTCGGGCCCGTAACAGCTGACGATCAGCTGCGGCCCTGCGGACAGGTGGCCGCCGGGCCGTCACCAGAGGCGGCGACAGCAGCCTGCGGCGGCAGCGGCGGCCCGTCATAGACGGAAACTTCCCAACAGCAACTTTGCAAATGAACGGTGGCGGCGGCGGTGTAAATCGAAAACTTTCAAACAAAAACAGCAATCACACACATGATGGGTAAAGCAGACAGCATTAACAATAGAGGTATTTGCTTTCTCCATCCAGTCAAAGCTTCTGCCGACTGTCACAATTACTGCATTACTTTTTTTCAAAACTGGTAGATTGACACCATTAATCTCCTAATTTTTGTTCAAAGAGCAACACATACCATAAAGCAGAGCTTGGAACAGGGTAAAGGACCAAACAATCCCTGAACCGCCGGACCCCATCTGGCATGGTCACGTGCCATACCGAACATGGTAGGTGTCACGGTGAAGTTGAAAAAGACCGAGACAAACGCAGACAGGATGGAGGACAGGTACAGAAGATAGCACATACTGAGACCAACACATTCAGGGCAGAAACTGAGGAGCAGATCTCAGTCCCAACAATGCCACAAACGAAACACAAGATGATGAACAGAACAGCAAGACTGGGAGAGATGGGACTCCAACAAAGGAAAAAAAAACAGCAGGGGTAAGTGACAGATGATGGCAAGAGCAGATATGCCAGGACACAAGCAAACTGGGGAGAGACAATGGCAGAGAGCAGACAACATGATCAAAACCACGATGGGCATACAAAAGCAAATGGAATGGACAGTGGGGCACCAGCAGGCTAAGCCCACGACTGCCTCAGATGTGGCAGACCAGGCAAGATGGAATCCCACAGCAGCACAGGGACTGCAGAGGTCGCGCTCACATCCGTGCGGGTTTGACGACTTGAAGGAAATCTCCACTGGCAGGTTCCAGACAAGCACCTGGCGTGCGTCCTGGCTGCACTTGCTGATTTGCGAGATCCCTTCGTCCAGACCCTGCCAGTTACACCACACAGTCAGTTCATGTGCTGATGCAGCACAGACACCGGCCAATGTACTGCAAAACCCTCAGTTACCAACTGCAGCAATCCCGTTCTTATGCAGATTTCTATAGTTGCCAAGAAGCAAAGGTGGCAAAGCCTTGTTCCATACCTGACTGATGCCATTTTGGTGACAAACAACAAACATGGGAATCATTACAAGGAAAGGACAAAGTCAAACAGAGTGGAGGGCACACAGCAATGCATGCCATGGATTCCAATATGAAAAGTATGTCAGAGCTACTGACAATGAGCATCTGCAAGATGGCGTGTGCAAGGATCTGCAAAACACCCCAAGATGAGGGAAACTTGGTGTGCTCCTCCTTATCTCCCATTATGGGGTGAAACCAAGAATTATACTGAACCAAGCGATTTTAACATCCTCTAAAGTAAACACCATAATGATAGCAATATTTTTGGTAATGAAAATCCTGCACTTGATAGATGCTGGATGTACCCCACCCAAACCATACTGCCCTCTTTTGTAAGAGTGAAATAGTGCTTGTTAAGATGAGAAGCATGGCATAGGGCCATCAGGGTTCTGAAATACCACAAGACTCACACTTCAAGAAGCAAGAATGTTAATGACCTGTTTTATGTGTTTCTCCAAATGACAAATAAGATCATGACCACCAAGACTATGCAAGCAGCATAAAAAGAATTTGGAATTCAGGCACCAGCAGCCAGTCCTGTCATTGGCAGATACAGTTGTGCCTACATGCAAGGATACACACTATGCCCTAGCTGGCCACTGGCTAGCCATGAGTACACCATGGAAGACAGCAGATAAACCTTGCACATCTTAATTCCCACCCTCACTGGCCTCCAGTGGAGGTGGAACTAGACTGTATACACACCATCTGGACCATTTGTATCTACACATATCACTGTAGTTTTTAGATCCATGCACACACAAGACCTTGTCAAAACTGCCATACTTCCCATGATGGCATGGAATGAGGAGTGCAGAACAGAAATTAAGAGCTATAAGAAAAATGTACCTTAAATCACAGGCATCTATTTGTGTTCTTTTGAGAAAGCCTTGGCCCACCAAATGCTGATTTGGGCCCACATGATGTTGGTTTAGGCCCCTCCCAATATTTTCTGCTGGTTTCAAAGGAGATTGAGTACAAAAAAAGCAAAAATAATTGCCACAATAGACAACAGATGGACAGAAAGCAAAGAATAAAGTCCAAAGCAATGTATCTACCATTCCATCTTCTACCTATATACATGGGGATGAATGTAATTCTTCATTTGATAAAAAGTAACAAAAATCTTGTAAACTTCTGTTGGTCAAAATAAAGTGGGCTAAATCCATTGAAAAACCCACATTTGGGGGGAAGTCAGGTTGTCAGGCCCTTGGTTCAGCCCCTCCCAATCATTTACAGAAATGGATGCCCCTGCTATGATAAGATAAGATGATCTAAATCAGAACAGGAAAGCAGGAATGAAAATAAAGGGGAGGGGCAGGAAAAAATAGTAGACATGACAGCAATAAACACCAAGTTGTTGGAAAGCCTTCAAGATTGCCAATACAGAGACATGGGAACCAAGTTTATTCCACAAAAGGTTCAGAACCAAGAGCTTATTGGATATTTCACTATGATCAGAGGCAATATTGAAAGACAGAAAAGCATGCAAAAGGGTTAACTTATGCATGCTCAACAGATGCTGACATCTATAACACACAAGCACATACACAATATGTGAAGCACGCACTATCTACATTATGGGTCTAAAGATAACATGGGAAAGACATATCATAGCAGTGTAATGGAAAAGGAGAGGAGAAAGAACAGTGGAAAATGTGACTCACTGCCACCATCTCCCAGTCAGGTCCATGATGGAAGGAGTATCGGCAGTAGACATTATCCATGTTGGCCATCTGTGCAGACTCAATCTGACCTGTCACTGACACCATGAAGCAGGGCTCGTTGACTGCCATCACTGCAATACCCTGCTGGCAAAGGTATGGCAATGGCTTCAGCAGCCCAAGGGAAGCTGTCACATGCACTGCACAATTCATAAATCTCTTACCTTCAAGAAGTGTGCAGGAGTTCCCTTCATTATCAATGATCTCATTATACAAGATACATTTATGTGCTTTTTCAAGATTGAATGGGTCCAACCACTCCCTGACATTTCTTCCCCTACAATGGCATAAGTAAGCTGCCTCATTCAGGCACTGTAACTTAGTAACACTGCCAAGATTATGTGACATGTCAGCTATAGACATACACTGATGGTCAGCAAACAGGAAAGTGTTCAGAACATCAACAGATTAAACTTTTGAGGAAAGTGAAAAAAAGAAGGGAGTTTCCTTACTTTCATGACAGCCACAAGGACATTCATGGCTTCACACAATAAAAACAGCACTTTACAGGTGAAGAACATATATCAAGAGCATCTCATATCAGCAATGTTCACTTAATATATGGTTATTGTAATGCATAGCAGTGATGAATGCAACATGACAAATGGTAGTTTCCTTGTTTATTGAGTCAGGATTTACAGATTCTTTGGCCCAGGCATCTGTTGGTTGGTTGGTTATTGGGGCTCAAGTTTTAGAGGTCATTCGGCCCCACCAGCATCTGTCCTTCAAGTTTTGAGTCTTGTGCAGCCTCAGCCAGTCATCTGACTGAAATGTCAGTTAGTGAGATAAGTACGTACTGGTTGAACAGAGCCCCGTTCAGAACCACTTTTGCGGCCACGAGGTAGGTCGCCGAGTTACCTTACCGTCTTTTTAAGGGTAAGTTTGTTGTGGCTCAGCGGTCGTTTCTCCAAGGTTTATGCACTGCGATCGACCTTCAACGAAAAATGACGTCACGATGAATAGCTCGGTAAACTATGGCACTAAACGAATGCTAAAAGCACATGGTGATGCCAAACTTCAAACTTGTTCATATTGATAACATCAAACCTGCTTTAATTAACACGACGTAATCAGTTAACAATGTTTTCCAAAGGCAAAGTGACATGGGGTAAGGCCAATGGCGCTCGAAATCCAGAAACGTCCTGCTTTAATATGGACCCGTCTTATAATTAGGATATATATATATATATATATATATATATATATATATATATATATATAGATAGATAGATACGATAGATACAATATTGCGACCCCAACGTGGCTCAGGGTCACAAATCCTGAAAATAAGAGCTACTCTGCAATGGTTGGTGAAATTTTGGTCAGGAACGCAACATTTTCAATGTACTGGGGACACCCGTGCACGCATAATCTTAGGGGATACAAATCAGAAACGTCTACTCAATGCAGCCCCACGATAACATTGCAAATTTTTAGGTACCTAGTCAACATTTGGGATGCCGAGTACCTATAGAAATCGCAAATTACACCCACGGCCAGCGACGGCGGAAAAGGGCGGGGGGCAGGAGGGGCGGCCGCCCCCCAGCCTGACGGCTGGGGGGAAAAACTATGTTTTCGTCCTTCTAGAAATTTCGGTCACTGCACCAAGCAAAATCGTGAAAAATCAGCCTTACGGCTTTAAAAAATCCATGTACGAACCGAAAGAAAACGTACTCAAAATATACAAGAAGGCTTTGTGTTATGAAGAGAGGCCCGTGGTCTGAATGAGCGTTTAGAGGCCCCTGCTAGCTTGTAGGGGAATTCACAGCTTGTTTCAGGAGGGCCCCCTGTAGACCCATAAAGGACCCCTGCCAGCCTCTGAAGGGACCTCCTTTCGGTCTGGAAATAAGGCCCTGCCCCTGCCTCCAGAGGTCGACATGAACCCTTAACAGACAGATAGAATGCCCCCTACAGATAGGCAGTGGCCCCCCTGGCCAACAGGTGCCCCTAAACGATCGTTCAGGAGCCCCTGCTTTCTTGTACAGGTGCCCCTGCCGACCTGTAACAGGCACCCGCCAGATCGCCAGGAATGTCTTTACAGGTGAGCATGGGCCCGTTTACACTTCAGCGAGGTACCTTTACAAACCCACAGTAATTTTAACTACATGGGGCCCCACTCATTACGAGGGCCAGGCGTGGATCCAAAGGGGGAGTAATTGGGGTGGCCGCCCCCTCCCCTGAGGACTGAGAACGGGCCCCTGTCAGACTGAAAAGGAGGCCGGAAGGGGCCCCGTATGAGCTTCACGGGGTCTCTATAAAAACCTGACATGCTCTTGATACAGTCAGAGAGGCCTCCTGGAGGGCTAGATGACCTCTGAGACGCATTGAGGGTCCCTGAAGCTCCCAAAGGGCCTCTGAGACCACAACAGGGTCCCAGTACGGCAGACTGTTCCCAAAACCGCCAGATGGCTCATAGGGCCCCTGAGACGGCCAAGATGAGGACTGAGTCCCTAGGGGACCCCTGTGAGTGAAAAGCTGAAGGTTCTTGATGTAGTCAGAGGGCCTCCGGGAGGGTTAATGAGACCCTGACACGGTAAGATGGCCCCTAAGATAGAAAGAAGAGTCCTTGAAACTCTTCGAGGGCCCCTGGGACTGCAAGGGGCCCCAACACGGCAAAGGGTCCATGAGACCGCTAACATTGCCAGAGAGGCACTTGAGACGGAAAGAACTTCAGATGGTGTCTGGCACGGCATAAGGAGACCCTGGCCAGTCAGAGGGGCCCACTGAACGGGAATTCGTCGATAACCTGCTCAGCCTCGAGAGGAGCCACAAATGGGCTACATTGGCCTTTTTGGAACCTTTGTGGTTCTTGGTGCTGTCAGGGGTCCCCCGGGAAGGCCAGGTGGTTTCTGGGACGGCAAGATGGGCCTGTACACCGCAGATGACCCCTGAGAACGCCAAAAAGGTCGCAGGACCCGTGCGAGACAATGACGATAAGAGTGCCTCTGAGACGGTACCTATGATGTGCGGTAGACTGTCGGCCGTGGAGCGGCGCGATCGAAAACCATTTTGATAAGGAGATGCAATGTTGTTTGTTTCTAGATAGATTCTAATTCGATCATCGACCATTTTCCCCAAAAGCTTACAAGCACAGTTGGTTAGTGAGATGGGACGGTAACTGGCAGGGTCAGTGGGAGGTTTGCCAGCTTTGAGGATAGGAATTATAGTAGAGGAAGACTAGTTGGCCGGAAAATCTTCGTTTAACCAAGTTTTACTGAAAGCACTTAACAGCTGTGATGGCCGAAGTTAGAGAGGATTTCGCAAAGTGGGATAAGTCATGTGATCCGGCTGAGCTCGTGCGTGAGTTCTGCGGGGGTGAATGGCTGATTGTATGCTTCAGTGTTGTCTGAGTGAAAGTGGTATGCATGCAGTGACACATGTAAGTGAGCGAGTGTGGTTTGGGTATACTGCGAATTGGCAGAGACTGCCGTGTAGTGCGGTGTAAACTGTGCCACGACCTCTCTCGGTTCTGAATACGTCATGCCCTGTAAAGTCAGTTGTGGGAAGGCTCTGGGAGATGTAAATTTCGTAGCAGAGGCGCATACAAGGTTCTAAATCTTTGTGAGAGGAGAGAATCTGTTGAAATAGTTGCTGTGCTGCTCCCAGGATTTACGTTTTTCTGAAAGAATTATGCGTCTGCATTGTATACGTGCCTGTTTAGCCACCTCCTCGTGCGGGCCACAGACACAGCGTCCAAAAATTCGCTCAGCTCGGCGTCGGATCGCCACTGCTCTCTGGCAGGCGTCTGATCATCAAACCACGTGTCTGCGGCCGTGTGGTCGTGAGGTATGTGGAATTTCGTTGTGCGCTGCTTGAAGAATTGTGTCCAGGACTTGTGCAAGCGGAGGCGTCGAGTTTGGAGGCTGACTGGCGTCAAACTGCATGTTGTGGGATGGCCAGTCCACGCATTTAATGTTCCACCCGGACAGGAAGTGGTAGTCGTGTTGGCTTGAGATGGATGTGTGTGGGGTAATGGTCGCTGAAGTATCTGTCTGATTGTACGCGCCACGTAAATTTTGCGGATATGTTACTGGAAACAAGAGAGAGGTCGATGGCTGTCTGTGATCTTGGAGCTGCGTGTGTGGGGCTCCGGTCATTGAAGAATATTACGTTGTGTCGTGTAGAAGCGTTTCAATGAACCGAGCCCTGGTGTCTGTGATGCGACAACCCTATGCGGCATGATGAGTGTTGAAGTCACCCAAAATTATGCAAGGAGCGGGGATCTGGTGCAACAAAGTAGAAAGAGAAAGGTGAGTGACAGCTCGGTCAGAGGGAGATAGGACAGCGAGAGCATGGTGGCGGGGAACTGTGCAAGTTTAATTTTGATGGCGACAAAATCAAGGTTTCTTCTGAGATAGATTGTAGAGTGCAACAGAGAATTAAAGACAAAAAGAGCCTTGCCACCTCGGCAGGGAGTTCTGTCAATGCAGTGTTTGTAAATATGATAGCCAGAAATGTTGAAATTATACTGATCAAAATCGAGGAAATAAATCTCCTGAACGGCGGTAACTAATTGTTTGTTTTTGACGACATACTCTGAATTCCGCTCAGCGGCCCACCAATCTATTATTGTTCCACTGGAGCAGAAATTCAGAAACACTTCGAGCCATCACTGAGGCCGGGGTCGCGCGTCCGGCGGAGAGCCCTGCCTCGTCGCAGTCGCGAGCGAGCCCGCGGCGTCGGGGGACCGGGGGCTTCCTCAGACTCGCTAGGAGTCGGCTCCGATGTGGAGGACAAAGGGGAGGTCTGCCCTGCCTGGCCTGAGGTCGGGACCCTCAGCAGGATCCGGGGGAAGATCGGGCGTCGTCTCGTCTGGCGAATACGGCCGCCACCTCGTTGCCGACCGGTCCGTTGTAGCGTCGCGGGCCCTAGTGGCGCTGGCGGCGGAAGAACGGCCGCACCTGCTCCGGGACGCGACCGGCAGCCGCTGCGTCTTGCTCCTGCAGCAAAACGTCGTTCGTGAGACGAAACGCCTGCACGTGCGGGTTACACTCGGTCAACACGCGCTCCAGCGGGGACAGCGCGTGCGCCACGCAACGGTTGGCGTCAAAGCACTCCTCGGCGACGGCCGTGTCGACCACGTAGAGCTGGGCGTACTGCCGCCGCCTGCTGTCACCTTCCAGGTGCAGGGCGACCAGGTGGTGGTAGGTCTGGCCGTGTACCTTGCAGAGGTACGACCCGCTTCCTGCGAACATAAAAGAACACGAACTGTAGAGATAGCGTACGACGCGGTGTGGACAGTGCGGCTCGATACACGACCTACATTGTGATTCCAATGTAGGTCGTAGTTCAATGATTTCAGTTAGGCGACATCCCCCAGCGACCTCCCAGGCAATGCGCTGGATAAAGCGGCGAACACGTTAAGCACGATAAGCCATTTTTTTAGGAGACACCTTACGGGCAGGGATCTCCACGTCGGCGACCAACGAAGCCATCGCCTGAGCGCCATTGTAACAGCGGCTGTTCTCGCAGCAGTTTCGTCCCTCGGCTTTGTCGGCGGTCAGCAGTGTCTGCAACGGCTGGGAGGCGGCACCGGCTGGCTCCACGGCCACCTCACCCTGCTGGCAGGCCACGTCCATGGGTCCACTCGTGTGCGCGGCGACGTCCGGGTCACCCACATGCCCGAGCTCCTGAAATAGGGGCACACATTAGCCGATGGACTCACTCGACTTTCCGAAACTGCTTTTTTATCAATGTTGTGGGCCATTTAAAGCTTCATGGTATAGTTGCACACTGCATCCCAGCAACAGAGCCGTCGACGTAAATGACCTCACGACAGTGGCAGGTTCACCAGTGGTCCTGGAATGTTATACGGTTCGCGGTTTGCGCGCTGTCTTCTTTTCTCAACTCTGAGCACCGTGGATGTGGGAATGCCAGCAAACCGACAATAATGATAATGCTGATTTTAACAGCTCACAGTCATTTTACTAATCACCGATCGACACGAAAGCCTAACTGAACGTCGACTTAATTTATGTTAATATTTGGCATAACATGAAGCAATAACGTCATGGGACCCTCTAACATTCAACATGGCATGCACAGCGCAATGAACCTAAGGACATAATCATACGTTGGCTTGTGACCGAATGATACACATGGTAACGTACGCCTTCATTTGCGCAATTTACATCACGTTGTAGGGGGACGGGGATGAGGGAGAATTGTGGATTAAAGCCGGAAAATCAGTAATGGAGGAATGTCATGGAGTCATGGATAACGTTACATGAACGTGTTTCCTACATTTTTGTTTCATTCGTAGCATGCCGTCACTGAACATGCACCATGTATGAATGCCATGGAAAGGACTCTAAGAATCTTGTTTCAAAGGCGTTTTCGAAGTCACTGACACCGGGCGGCGGCGCGATGTCTGGGAATGCAATGATCGCCAAAAAAAAATATCTGTCCGGTTGTACGCGTAAATTTCGCAGTTATCTTGCTGGAAATAAGAGAGAGGTCGATGGCTGAATGTGATCTTGGAGCTGCGTGTGTGGGGCTCCGGTCAGTGAGGAATACTAGGTTGTGGTTGTGTAGAAGTGTTTCCATGGACCGGGCCCTGGAGTCTGATGCAAGAACCCCATGCGGCATGGTGAGCGTTGAAGTCACCCAAAATTACCTAAGGGGCGGGGATCTAGGATCTAGGATCTGATAAAACAAAGTAGAGAGAGAGGGGGGTGGGTGACAGCGCGATCAGGGGGGGGGGGATAGGTACAGCGAGAGCAAGGTGAGGAGGAATTGGGCAAGTGGAATTTTGATGGCGACAAAATCAAGGTTACTTCTGGGGTAAATTCTAGAGTGCAAGAGGGAATTGGAAACAAAGAGAGCCGTGCCACCTTGGCGGGGAGTTACGTTAACGCAGTGTTTATAAAGGGAATAGTCAGAAATGTTGCAATTGTACTGATCAGGATCGAGAAAATGAGTCCACTGAATGGCGGCAACTAATGGTCTGTTTTTGACGATATATTCTTTGAATTCCGCCCAGTGGCCTATCAATCCATTAGTGTTCCGTGGGAGCAGAAATTCAGAGGCAGTTCGAGACATCACTGAGGCCGGGGTAGCGCGTCCGGCGGAGACCCCCCCCCCCTTCGCAGTCGCGAGTGAGCCCGCGGCGTCGGGGGACCGGGGGCTCCCTCAGACTCGCTAGGAGTCGACTCCGATTTGGAGGACGCAGGGGAGGCCTGCCCTGCCTGGCCTGAGGTCGGAACCCCCAAGGACGAGCAGGTTCCGGGGGAAGAGAGGGACCTCCTCCCCGACCTAGGAACAGGGGAAGGGGAGAGGGGTCGCTGTCGGAGGCGCTTCCGGAGAACGGGCTCAGGGCCGCATTAGGCTGGGCCACTGAGGAGGCCGAGACTGGTTCCGGCCGGGAGCGAGGACGAGGACGAGGACGAGTCCGCGTGGAGGGGGCAGAATCCACCTCGCGGATCCTGTCGGCCTGAAGGGGGCCCGGGAGGCGAGGTCCCTGGCCTACGTAGGCCTCGCTGGGCGCCGGCCATTCTTGAGGGCCGCAAGAGGGGAGGTCTGAGGCCTGAAGGCGCCTCTGGACTTTCTCAGCCTCCATCCGGCAGAAGTGTGCCCATCCTGGGCAGCCCGCGTCCCGGACGGGATATCGGCCGCCGCAGACGGAGCACAGAGGGGTGTTGGGGGGGGGGGGGTGTAGGGTGGTCGGCCTCAGGACAGGCCCGCGCACATGCCACCGATGCGCGTCTTAGTTCAGTATGTTTTCTCGATATGACTGTGCCGCTGGCAGTGAAACATATTTTGGGGGCGAGCACGAACGGTCGGACGGGGAGGCGCAGATACCCAGCACAGATATGCTGGGGGAGCCGGAGGTCCCAAAAGGCCACCCTTATAATTGGGGCCCGTCCTCGGGAAGGTGGCCGGGACCCCAGGTTTCCCCGTTCCCGAGGCCCCCTGAGACCGCTACTCGGCCAGGAGTTCCTCCTCCGATATATCTGTCAGGTTTGGGGCATATACGATGCCAGTAGTGCGTTTGGTGAAGATGCCACCTCCGGCCTCACAGCGACCCCCAGGAAGGAGGTCAGCCCCATGACTTTGGCTGTCTGCGCCTTGTTTTGGGTCTGAATCAGGACGGATTCGGAACGCACTAGCTTGGCAGTGCGGACCAGACCCAGGGATGAGTCAAGCTCCCCCTTGAGAGTAAAGGGGTTCTCGGTAAAGCATCCCTCAAGAGATCGCAGAAAGATAAAAGCCTCATCCAGAGGCGGCAGAAACTCGGGGGGCAGGCGCGCCACCCGGGGAGCACCACCCGATTTCGGGGGGACCCCTTTGGGGGGTCCCAGGAGGACGAGAGGTTAAGTGTGGGATACGTATCAAAGGTACAGATTCTTATGTGATGTGTAGTGTAAGTGGGCCGATGTGCGACGATTGCAAAGATGGAAAGGTGGGATAGAGTAGGTCTAGCGGAGGGAGTGAAGAGAAGCTAAAAACCGCATTTGGTTCGTTGAACCTCCTCACCACCCCCGGAGGGCCAAGTTAGGAGGCTATGCTCAGTTAGGCTTCCCCAGTGGCTTTGATTTAGGAAAGAAAAGACTCAGGACAGAAAAGAGAAAAAGGGAGGCCGCTTAGCCGGCGGGAGCAGAGCACAAGGCTGTACACCGAAAAGGGTGTTACACGCCCTAAAAAGGGGCAGGGAGGCACCACAGTCGCCGAAGCGAGGGTGGCGCCCTTACGTTGGCAGCACCGAAGGGGGACGAGATACACACGCACTGGAAAATGCAATGTGCTATCCCGGGGAAGGAGGCTGGGGGGGGAGGGAGCGGGTGGTCACCCTGCACCGCCCTCAAGGGCAATGAAAGAGGAATGGAGGGATAAGAATCAACGACACACGCTCTAAAAAGTGCGGTGTGGGGGCTGGAGGGACGAAGGGCGGGAGGGAGGACCGGGTGGGGAGGTAACGGGGCACCACCCTGTACCTCCCTTACAAGGACAGTGCAGGACAGGAAGGGGAGAAAGCTACCAAACGCGCTTTAAAAAGTGCGGTGTGGGAGCTGAGGGGGCAGGGAGGAACGTGAGAGGTGATAGACTCCGCAGAAGAAGCCGGATGTTGGATCAGCAGCCGATCCTCATCCTCCTGTCTTGTCTTCTCTTCCGTCTTCTGTCTTCTGCTGTCTTCGCTGTCTTCTGTCTTCTGGGGCGTCGCCCTCCTTTTCTCCTGAATCTTCATCGTGACCAATGTGTCCTGCCGTAGCTCGACAGCGATCTGTGACGGCCAACTGCAGGCTCCGCGCATGCGCACCGAGCTGGCTCGCCGCCAGTCTTTCCTCCGGCGCGTTCCGCTGTTTCGGCTTTGCTCCCCTGCCTTTGTTAACCAGACATCTATGAGCTGGTATAAACTAACTTTTTTAAACGTTTTAACTTGTTTCAACTTGTTTAAACGACAGCGAACATAGAGTAGCTTATCCCCCAGACCTTACGGTCAGCCTGATGTCAAAAAGAGCGGAACATTCTTCCAACGCACAACAGAGACCCGTCCAATTTTGCCGTTTTTTTGTTTTAACCGGCAGAAGAACTGTGGCGTTTACGTTAATGAGTGTATTTTAGCTGCGTGTTATGCGTATTGTCATGTTTATAATATTGTTACTGACGCGGAAAACAGAAAGGTCATATGATGGTCGTTTCCGAAATACATGACTGACTGACTGACTGACAGTCTGGCACAGTCGTAGACAGCACGTTACATCAGCTTCTAAAGAAGGTGAGCATACCATCACTGCTGGCACCTACACCACACAGACCGACAAACAGGATGACACCACGCCTGGCAGACGGGAAGACTGCGCTAATACGTGTGATCTCTGTGGACTTAGGGTACTTTTTCTTGCCCAACGTCCCTCGCCCAGAGCAGTTCGACCACACCACGGGCGTCCGAAGCACTCGTTCTCTCGAGCGCTACGATTGCCCGAGAACGCTCATGGCGCTTAGATTTAAATGCTGGCTGCAGCTGGATTTTGGCATTCCAGGGAAGCTGCGGTTCTTGGTTTTCTGTAAGTGAAGGTTCTGAGGGAAACGTGAGAGTCATGATCTGTTCTATCTCGCGTACTTTAGTAGCCAGCATGAGCTACGCATGTCCGGACGGACGGCCACGGCACCAGATCTGGCCTGCTCATCCAGCGCCGTGAGCTTTTGATTGATGGTATACGGAGGGTCGGCAGTTTTGCTTGTTGGCAGGTGGTCGGTCGTTGTGACGACTGGGTCATCTGAACTGGATGCCTGGTCGGAGTCAGCCAGCTCTTCTGCTGTTGTAGCGATGGCGGCACTGGACGTGGGGTCGCCGCCGCCAGCGCTGGATGTGGAGACGTCATATCGCCAGCACCGGAGGTGAGGGCACCATTGTCGGTTCAGGACTTCAGAGCGTCGCCAGGACCGAACGGGGGGCACAACCACTACCGGACGTGCAGGCGCCCCCTGCACCGGACGTGGAGGCGTCAGCGCCGGACGTGGAGACGTCAGCACCAGACGTGGAGGCGCCGCCAACACCGGACACAGAGGCGAGGTAGCCGACACCGGACGTGGAGACGTCAGCACCAGACGTGGAGGCGCCGCCAACACCGGAGACAGAGGCGAGGTAGCCGACACCGGACGTGGAGACGTCAGCGCCGGACGTGGAGGCCCTGGAACCAGACGTCGAGGCGCCGCCAACACCGGACACAGAGGCGAGATAGCCGACACTGGACGGGGGGGGGGGGGCGGCGGCGCGACATAGATGGCCTGCTAACTGCTGGTCTAGAATGCACACTATTCGAATGTGTTCGCAGATGAGCTTTTGTCCTTCCCAGTCGTGGCAGATGCAGCGCAGATGGTGGATACACGCCCGGTACCCCCGGCACCGCTGCTGGCACCCGCGTACCGGGCACCGGAGGTGCTCCAGCTCTGCACAGTGAGCCCGGCAGGTGGCGTCCGACTCGTCAGACTGCGCCGACCAGGCCGTGCTGGGACTGTCCGGGCTCCGGGCGGCGCCGGCGCTGGCGGCTGCGACCAGCCTGACAGCAGCGTTGTGGCGCCCGCGGATCTTTTCCACGTGGGAGCTTGGCTCGCTCCACAGCTGCCTTCTCCCCAGCCGGACCACCTGGTCTTCCGTGAAGTGCATGAGGGCAGCGACGCACCTAGAATGAAATAATTATTGGTTTATAAACATGCCTGGATAATGAATACTTTTCTAAAACATGTCCTTCGACAGACATGGGTGATGCGACGTCAACGGTACGTACGAGCAATACAAAACCAACATATTTTGCCAGCACAGAGAAGCGGCAAAATATACATGGTGCCAACCTTTCCACCCTACGTGTCGCGAGTTAAGGAAATAGCGTTTATGATAAATCGTCGGTTTTAACGACCGCACACGCTCTGTACCATATGTTGGTAGTCAAGGCAGATAAATGTAATAGCAGATGAATACCAACAGTCTGCGAATCTAACTATTCTTTCGTCTAACAGCTACGAGATCAGCTCAACGCTGTCAAACCAACGATTACACCTCTTTTCCGCAGGGACGTTTCAATCCCACTGGTGCTTCAAGTCCCTTTTGTGCTTATTGATCAGGTGCACAATGTCAAAATTTCAGGTGTTAGGATTTGTGGGGGTGGAAAACTGTTTGTCAGAATGATTGTTTTCTGCTTATTCTAAGGAAGAAAACAGCAATGAAACATTTTGGGTGGACCCAATCCCTTTAACCAAAGAATGTATACGGCTCTGGTAAGATGCGAAATGGAACAGCAAAACAACTGGTGTCTCTTTAGGGCAACCAAACAGTTTTAATTATTTACTGTTTGATGAATTATCCAGACGCGCGGCTGATGTATTTACTTTGCAATGAGGGCCGTTCAAAAACTAAATATTACGGCAATATTGTTATGGAAACCACCCACGGACTACACAAACTACATTATGTCGGCAGCCAACCACGGACACCACAAAGTGGTTTCACGCAACAGGTGCAAACTGTCACGTCTTCCGAACACAGCGGCGCCTTGGGTGGAGACTGTGTACACTGAAACAATGAGTGTCAATTCCCAGAAAGTCTGAACTCCTTAAAAATCTGTCCATGACCAAACATGATGACAGCGAATTTCCCCAACCACGAATGTATACGAATAAAAGATATATAAAACAGATATCCACAGACCTCAGCGATCAAGTCACATATGACGGCCACATATTACGCTCTCGAAGGAAGCTGTAACCATGACTGCTTACAGATCATCGGCGCATATATATATATATATATATATATATAGCCGCGGCAGTTAACGCCATCTACAGATGGTAGACTCCTTACTTGTTCACACGTCCGTCGAGGCAGACGTACTTCAACACCCGGTGAAAGACCTTGACATGGATGTTGGTCGTCACGCCGTCGGTGTTACGGTGCGGTACGCCGTCCACTTCGCAGTGCAGTTGAGCCAGTGGGTCCGCAGGTGCACTCCGAAGGGACGGGTGCTGCTGTGCTGTAGGAGGCCAGCCACCAGCTCCTCGGCAGCCGCCTGCGCCCTCTCGCCGTCCGGCTCGTACACCTTTTGCCGGGCATCCGGGTCCCAGGAAGGGAAACTGGACGGACAAAATGGTCCAGGACAAGGTACATGAAGATGGACCGTGATCAGTGTACGGACTGCACACCATTCTCCGGCGGGTTTTTTGGTTGCCGGAGGTGGGAATTAAACCCACGCGCTGTCCCACAAACTGACGATTGAAATACCCTGACCGGAACTGATTAAAGATGGATAACTGTTCGAACTGTAAAACTGATAGCTATGACAGAAGAGTCGTCACTGACCAAAGCGAACAACAGAATGAAACGCACATGCTTAAAAAAAATCAGGCAGATGTCGCATCGCAAGCATAACATACCTTACACTTAAAAATCGTCCACCATTCACTGAACAGGCACAGCGTAGGAAAGGGAAAGTCTATTACAAGGTTTATGCAATGGATCATGAACTAAACGAGATCATGTACTAAACGACAGAATATACGAAATATACGCAATGCGTTCGGAGACCAAGCCGTGACTTTCAACAGTTTTAACTCAACACCGATTTTTCGTAGGCCCAACCCTTTTACAAGAAACAAGGAAACGTTCCATAACACACAACGCACACATGACATTTCGATGTCATGAAGCATTCATTGTACGGGTTCACCGCATGCAGGTAAATGTCTAAGACAGGGTCTATGTAGTTGGACACCACACCAATCCCCGGCGAGCTGTGCAATGTCTTTGGAATCGAACCTACAGGCAGAATCAAACCTACAATCGATCCATAAATTGATGGTTCATTGGTATGACAGGAGCTGACTAAAATTAAAGTGAGGGATTTAACTGTGGCATGATTGATAGAGGTGTGGAGCCGACATGCACTAAAGCATTCCATAGGACAGAGCGTACACGCCGAAAAGGACCAAAAAACAACGCGCGTCACACATAAAACGTACATTTAAACGCCCTTTATTCACTGAATTCATTTCAAAAATACACATTCACTAAACAGTTACATCGCATGGAGGGTGATCATCCATGACAGTGTTTGTACAGACTGACTGTACAGTCACGATCAGTCACAAGCAGTCCTTGCATAGCACATGGGTCTCCAGTGAGTTAGACTTCATGGAAGTGGCAATGAAGTCCATGGACAGATCCATAAACTGATGTTTTAGGTGGCGTGACAGGAGATGATAAACACTAGTTTGTAATAGACTGACCTATGAAATGCTTGATACAAGGCTATGGGCACAGTGGCCCAAAGCAAGCCACATGACAGAGGGCACACCTGGACTGACATGGGTCAATGCTAAACCACATCACGATGGAGGAATTTTCGTCCGTTACATTTCCATGTGGAGTATTCATCTGCTTGATGTCTACATATGGGGTCCTCAGCGCTTAGCTTATCAGCGCAGATAAATGGAATGTGTGGCAGCAAAAACCACACTTAAGAGGCACCAAAGATGGTGGCACAAGGGAAAGTTTCTCATGTTTTTATGTCAAGGAAAATATGGTGACCACCCACATGACGACAGCTAACAATGGAAACGTGGTTTGGACAGTGACAAGCGTCCTCGAAGTCTGAGGCTTGTCTACGAACGGCACAATGCTCTTGGCGAAAGGCAAAAATACGTACCGTGATCATGTTGAGCCTCAGCCTCCATGCCCTCTGCGCAAGCCATGCGCAGAGGAGATGCCTGGTGCCGTCCTGACCGTTGACAGGTGCCCATGCATTAAAGAATGCCATGACCTTGTCTGTCATTAGATATGGTACCTCGGGAAGACCAGCTGCCCTTCGGGAAGACCTGCTGCTTCTCGTCACAAACTCGGAGGAGCCCCGACGGAAAGTTCCCGACGGCGGCGGCGTCTTCACGGGTCGGAATTGGCCACGCCACAGGCAGGCCCGTCCCAGACTCCGACACGACCAGCAGCGTGATCAGGAAGAAGTCGCGCCCTGATGGAATTTTCCAGTGGCTTTCATAATACGTGGTACATGCTGGTTTCGTGGCTTTATAGACGGCCATGATTGTGCAGCGATGTAAGTGATCTTAACCTGTCCCTTACCAATGGTAAGATGAACCTTCCCCGTACCAGGGACGGGGGGGGGGATGTTTGAACACGCCCCCCCCCAACTCGCGGACCAATTAGCAGAGGAAAATGAAAAACACATCATTGGAAAGCACTTGAAGAGTACAGCTCGAAATCGGTAGCATTTTAGAAAATTACCCAAAGTTGAAGGAGATATAGCCAAAAATCTAAAAGATTAAGGCTTTTGTATTTAACAGCTCAGGAATCTATCCATATTTTATCCCAACTTGGTCTGTTGTAGATTACGCCCAGCATAAAACGAAAGCAAGGACGAAGATGATACTGAACAACTGGCCATTCACGGCAGACCAAAAATTCATTGCTCTGTTTAAAAAAAACTGATGTAACTCAACCCCAAATACAATGCCAATGCCAAATCCAACTCGCTGTGCGAATCGCATGATAGGCTCAAATTTCGGAGAAGCATGAGATAAATAAAGAAAGAAAAACTAAGTTACACTTAATATGCAATTCCTGTGGTACTGTCTCTCACATCCGACTTATCACGCTTCTTAACGGAGAGTTTCATGAGAGCAGGCTTCACGACCACCCAAGTCCACGACCTACGGCAATGACTGTACCGCAGTATACGACTACAACCCATGATAACCAATGTCATTCTTTCCCAAGCGTATCTTTTGATGTTTTGTTAGGTTATGAAAGGTGCGACACGGGGAATCCTTTACACGATTCATGTTCTACATCGCAGTGTTTCGTTATCAAACGCACGTGCTCGGATGACTCAATCCCTCGTCCAGCATCTCGACGCTGGTGACTTCGCTCGAGCTCTTGACGTCGGAGCCGATGTTGGAGATCCCCAAGGAATGGCACATGTTCCGAAGGTCTTTTCTGCACCCAGTAGGGACGACTGCTGCTCGCATCAGCAGAGGCAGCGAAGCTCTGACGCACATCCCGGATAATGCGGGTCTTGGGGACACGACTGAGAGGCTTGTCTGCTAATACACAAACGGCACGTCATATGCGGAAATGAATAAGCAGGATGGACAGAGGATCTCTGCTGAAATGGTGAAGACGATAATGGTCAACAAATTAAACTTGATCTCACGAATTACAGAATTATCTTAGCCTCAAGAGCACACTTCACGCAAAAAGTAAGACATCATATGAATTGTGAGAGTATGCCGCAATATTCTACAAATTTAAATCAAACATTGTCTTGACATAATGTATCTGCATCACCAATTTAATGCGCGCAAACGCACCACATATTCTGTAATTTGTATGCAAGCGGCATTAAATCACTTCGGAATTCAGTGCTGGGCATTTTTACACGGCAGAGAATGCAGTCCCGAGCTGTAGCATTGTTGTTCTACAAACTAGCTGCACTGGTATACGCTAAATCCTTAAATTCAGTATGACATAGTAGAAAGAACAGTTACGCTACATCCTTGCAACGTCATGAAAAATCCTATGCACACCAGCTGAACGCGAAACGTCTCTAGATGAAACTGTTACAGCCGATGGCACGCGCATATATGTTTGGCTTGGCTCCAGGCACGTTCAGTTTTTGAAACATAATCCAAGATGAGGTTTGAATTACTTCATGAAACGAGTGCTAACAATGTTGTTACTGAGCGCTGTATCGAACATACACACATCTCCAGAACAAAGAATCTTGCCTTTCATCACTGCTTTTCGGGTAACTTTATCCTCAAGTGAGGGAAGTTCTTCACGTCCACGTGCCCGTAGTGAAAAGGATGCACAAGGACGATGACGGTGCCATCAGACCGTATGGTGACGGTCATCGCTTCAGAAAGTGCACCAGAAACCCAGTTTGCCCTGGGACTTTGAACGCCTCTTCTCGGCGCTGCGGGATCTGGAGATGCCCGACCGAGAGCATGCGTATTGTACAGTCTCCCCGTTCTTCGGCCGTCTGCTTTGGAGAGCGTGCTGTGCCCCGACGCTTCCATACACGGTCTTCCAAACGCGAAATTCTAAAACAGAAAAAGCGAATCACCAACCAACCTGCACTGCCTTGTGCAAAATACAGGCTAAAATATGAGTAACGCTTTGATGCAACGCGACCGTGAACGTGCTAATAAGACGCCATACACGGCGTGGAACAAGTGAAGCGGTAACGGATGTGGGAACTATCAATCATTACCATGCAGATGATGCAAAAAACTAAAATAAGGGGTGAAACACATCTGACAATCGATACCATATATGTATGATATATATATATATACCATATATATATATAGATACGATCCGTACCTCGGAAAGTAACTTCCATGAGATTTTTTAACATGCAAAAATCCACAAATGCAGCATTCGCAAGCTAATTCACAAATAGCATTGACAATTGGCTGGCTATGAGTCCAGCCAGGCTTGGCAATTTTAGTCGAAGACATCGATAAATTTGTACTGATTTACGGCTTTGGCAACAGTGGCTGAATATTACGGAGAACAAATATATTTTGGGCGGAACTCGTGTGTAATGTCTGTGGCCCAAAGTCTCGGATTAGGCAACAGCATCTAGTATTCCAGATGTATTTAAAGACGGTGACAACAGCTCTTGTCTGGTCGATTACTAGGTTACATCTATGGGTCGGACAGTTTTGGCATCTGTTCGTGAATAATAGATTACACATCCACCTACACCGTGCAGCTGATTTCAAGCCTTCATCTGCCATCGCTGAAATCTCACATAAATCCTTAAAAAAACCCAAAACGGGCGGATCCATGATTTGCATGCGACGGCGTGTGCCGGTCTGCGGAGATCGATCCACACATTTTCAGCACGTTTGTCCGTTTTCTCCTCCATTCGTTAGTATTAGTTAGTATCGTGTTGCTGCGACGGATCGCCGGCTCGTCGGATCTGGACCCAATTTCTATTCATGTTTTTCGGCAGATGTCTAGTAATTCATATAGCGCAACTTTTACGGGACATATACACACACACACACACACGTATGTATATATATATATATATATATTTATTTATTTATATTGGTTGTACTGCATAAATTACTACGCATTTGTTGAAAAGCACGGGTAGAAGTTGGGTCCAGATCCCAAGGAGCTGACGTCGCAGCAGCACGAGACTTACTAATGCCAACGAAGGAGAAAACGAACAATATGTATACATATATATATTGCTTGGGTTACGTTTTGTCGTTTACAAACCGTATATATATATATATATATATATATATATATATATAACATACATGTATATATTTGGTGCCTGGTACAAACGGTACGATAAAGAATGGCTATAGGTTCAGAACTATAAAAGGCTGAGATATCCGACTTTCATCAGAATGTAGGAAAAATACGAACGTTTCATCTCACGTCGTGTATTTCAACATGCGCCCGCCGGACGACCCGGCATACTCGGAGTTGTGGCTCGTGCTTTCGCTTGATGTTTCCTAGCATCTCTCCCGTTACAGATCCACACGCCACGATGATGCATTGTCAGAGGTCCTCCAGATCCCTCACCCTTTTCTGGTATACCAGGCCTTTCGCGTAACCTCAGGAAAAATTCAGGTCGGATCAAGTCGAGAGACCTCCTGTTCAGTTTCAATGGAATCTCACCGGCGAACACGTTTCTGAGCGGTTTGTCGCTTGCTTTGAACATTCGTGTTATGTGAATTTTGTAGGGTCTCTACTTCAGTTCCTTCTTTAGGGTATCACTTAGAGATGACGCAGGCGTGCCCAGCTCTCGGCTTGCCCTTCTCACCGATTTTTTCGGCCTTTACTGACATACTTCCTTCACAAAGTCGACTTCCTCAGTATGCCATTCTGTTTGCCACTTACCTTTTGTCTTTCCACCGAGCCTGTTACACGCAGCTTATGATATCATCTAGGAATGCATTGACGAGTGGGAGCGCCTGCCCAAATTCGCAACGAAATAACCTCTGAGCGGTTGCGGAAAACGGGAGACCGGGAGAGGATGATCTTACTAAAAGGAGCAGTGCAATTTTTGTTCATCAGATATTGCAGGCGTGGCGAGGAAAAAGCGGAACTTTTCAGCAGCCGAACTGAATAAAAAAATGCGTCATTTTGCACGTCATGAGATTTTGCGTCTAGACCTTTGTTATGTGCTGGCATGACAAAATCCTGAACATACGACAAAACTTTGACCAATATTACATCGATCTATATAACATACATTGTTCTACCTTTCAAGTTGTAGCCATTCTTTATCGCACGATTTCGATTGGGCACCTCATATATATATATATATATATATATATATATATATATATATATATACACATACATAATATGGCGTAAACGCACTAGGTTTCGTATTGATATTTAAAGGGATACCACACTTCGGAGTCCGAAGTGTGGTATCCGAGATGGCATAACATGTGACTCCGAAGTTCGGAGTCACAAATTACGTACTAAAACTAGCAGTTTGGAACCATCTCACCTCCTTATCAAAGTTTTATATGCACACAGCGTCGAATCCGCTACAAATGTTCAACGCTGAAACATACGATCAGGGTACAGCTTAACAACATTCTTTGTTGCCTAATAACATGCTAAAGTTTTGTGTATGTGTAGGGAGGGGGGAGCAGGGCTCCTTCAGATCACTGTAAAGCTATCACGGAAAGCAGTGCCATTCAGAGAGCCGAACTGCTTTTCTGAGCTTTTGCAATGCCGATTAGCTAGATGACCTCTTAGATCTCGAAGACTGCTGAATGTCACAATGCATCTTTCTCCATCGCATCCTTCCAAACACTTCGGTAAGTAAAAAAAAAAACAGAAGCATTAAATATCCAGGACTGATGAATGTCACATGGACACTGATGTTCCTGTGCACATGGAGCATTTTGATCTGGCAGCTGTTAACTTTAAACTTTGTCATAAATCGCGAAATACATTGCTTATTACATTTGTTAATAGAGACTTGATGGATTATATTGTATCGACTGTACTCATACATACAGGATCTTACCTAGTTTCAACTACTGGCATAGATACGACCTCGTACTACAGCAGCCAGGCTATCTAGTACCCTGGATCCAAGCGTGGGTCAGACCATGAGGATACCTGTTTGTTGCGATGCGCTATTTTCCGCCCGTATTGCGCCGTAAATCGATGCAGTGATTTCTGGCTCCGCAGCCCCATCCCGTACACACTGCAAATATGAAAATCCCTCAAAAGGCCAAAAAGGACGCATCCCAATGTAGCATAGACTAAGCAATGACGAATTCATTAACACAAGATCTGATCCCAGGTTTTCGCCGCTTCTCGCACTAGTTCATGAGAAGTCTTTCAGACACAAGCAAGCAAGCAAGCACGGATTAGGCAATGCCAATTGCCGCCTTGTAGGACTGAGTTCTGTCGCTCGCTTGCCTCTCTCCGTTACCTCATTGGACTTTTTACCATCTCTGTCCACCGTAAAATATAGGTAATTATATGGCTGACAAGGAGTGGCATAATTGTATCAGACCAACTATTGCGGGGTTAATCGTTGTATTATACACGTGAATCACACTGTGTCACATTATATCATAACTCAGAACACAGCAAATCGCAATATACCTCGTTCGAATCACATTGCGGGCAGCATTCTATTTAACAGATAATGACGTAGGCCACAGCATTATCTCTGGAAGTATGAGAAATGTAACGTAGACTACAGCATTATCTTCAACAGTAGTACAAATATAATGTAGGCCAGGCCTGGCCAGAGTGGTTCAGAAGAGCTTCGTACTAAGCACGCAGCTTTTACCTGCGGATAACGCACTTCGGGCTTTGGCATTTTTTATTCGCACCACGTTAAGTCACTCGCATTGTTACCCACATATCTATTCCGAGGGTAATATTTAAATGCACAGATATATTTATGCTGCTTACATTTTTCATCGGTTCAATAGTGCATTGCACGACATTATAGTAACACACAACACCACACTAATAGCGGCGCGCGAGCTTCCCGTTGGCAATGCATGAGACGCTATGTCTTGACGATGTAAGTGGGTTTAGTCCAATGTAGGTTTCGGTACACATCTGTGAAGCGCAGCAAACCAAATCTGTTTTTCATCAATTCACTAGGTTTCCTCACGCCTACAGCACCGACAAATTCTCGCGAAATGCTACCCTTTCTTGCAAATCTGCTGTGTATTCGCTAGTCAGTCACGCAACACTCCTCTGAACCCGGCAGTACTGCATCAATTACGATGACGCACATTGCTCAGCACAGACCGCAGATTTTCCAGCGCAGAACGAGGCGTGGCCACGAGGCCCTCATATATAAGCCACCGGTGGAGAGAGCGCTGCATCAGTTCCTGCAGCTACCGAAACCAGCAGACATGAAGGTAAACCCGTGGCTTCCCCTACCTGACTACGGAGAGACTGATTAGAGACAGACTAGACGCAACAAATAACGCGAATTGGGTTTAGTGGGTTTACGTTAGTGGGTTAACGTCTGCGCAAACTGCACATTGTAGTGTTTGCTGTCATACTTCGCTTTTCTCTACCTCTTTCGCTCTTAGTCATTTATGATGATTTCAGTTCAAATTGTTGAATAGCGTTGCAAGCTCTTAATATGATTGTCTTTTGGCTGGCTACTGTCGGCGAGGCCAAAAGTAGTTCAAACTCGAGCCTGTTAGCCCTGGTTCCAGCGTCTGAACCTCTTAGCTTCAGTTTGTACAACCGGAACCGCAATGAAACTAGAAAATTTGATGCGCGATCCGAAAGTTCTGAATTATATATATTTAGTGTAATGTTCTGCATTAGTGTAACATTTTATGGCTGTCGAACTGAAGAAACCGGCAAATGCCCTTTTTGTATCCCTTGATATTTCATAGGCAGTAGTACCATTCAGGCATTGGTACCTTGGGATCCCCAAGCCATAGTAACACATGAAACATGTATTTATTGCCATAAAATAGCCTACTGGAATCTACCTGTCACCTGTTATGAAGCTGTGTTATATTTCATCTTTGCTAATTTTCGTAAAATTGCACGATCACAATGGCGAAAACGTTGCATGTTGGCCTGTCTAAGTCTCAGCAGCAGGACTGGTTTATAAATCATCTCGAGATATTAAGCCAGCTGCCACCTGACCAGAAACCGTAACCACAGACGTTGTCTCCAATATCTTTTGCAGAAATCACCTGGCCGCTGAAAAATTTTGCTAGGGTATACCAGCAGCCCTGTCCTCATCGACGCATTAGTCCAACTTGGAATATGTGTAATCAAACTCAATGAGAAAATTTCCAATGACGTATTGGAGAGGCTATTAGTTATTTCTGCAAGTGCTACCAGGCAATAGTTTTAGGACCGGTGATCACGAAGTGACGTTGCTTGCTACATTTTTCACGTTTTTTTTCGGTATTTCATTAAGAAACCTCTCCGTAGAAAATACCTTGCTTCTACAACACTTTGTGCTGCCAGCTAATGGTAAGCATGTTTAATTCTGACATTAATTCAGTTATTTTATTTAGTGGTAGCTCAATTTACCTCGTTTTCGCTCGTACCTATTAATGCGTAGAATAGCTCCGTACTGTGTAGGATGCTCCCGAGCATTAACGGTTTGACGTCCTCCGTTTCAGCTGATCATCCTCTCCGCTCTCGTGGCTGTGGCCTTTGGTGGCTTTGTCGGTCCTCATGTCGGCCATGGTGGAGCAGCCCTCGGCGCCTCCGCTGGCGGTGGACTCGGCGGTGTCGTTGGAGGAGGCTTATACGGTGGTGGCGGATACGTCGACCACTACGCTAAGCCAAATTATAACTACGCCTACGCCGTCAAAGATGCCTACTCCGGTGTGAACAACGAGGCTGTGGAGAATCGCTATGACCACAAGACCGAGGGCGCCTACTCCACCGTTCTGCCCGACGGCCGAAAGCAGGTGGTCAAGTACTTCGTGGACGGCAACTCCGGCTTCAACGCCGACGTCCAGTACTACGGCGTGGCCAAGCATCCCAAGACGCCCATCTACTCCTATGGAGGTGGTGGGTACCGTGGAATTGGCGGCATTGCGGGTGTTAGCCACGGCATTGGTGGCATCGGCGGTGGCATTGGTGGCATTAGTGGTGTTGGCCACGGCACTGGCGGCATTGGCGGTGGAATTGGCGGCCTTGGTGGTGGCATTGGAGGTATTGGTGGCGTTGGCCACGGCATTGGTGGCCGCAGCTACGGTGTTCATCACAGCAGTCATCACGTCCAGGGTGGTTTCGGTAGCGGTGGCTATGGCTCCATCCACTAAGCTGTTTTTACATAGTTTTTTTAGCTCCGTGTTTGTCCTCGTCCAGGACCTTATCGGTCAGACCATGTTGTCCCCTTTGTGTAACGAGTTTTATTCAAGCACAAATGAGTATAAGTAAGCGAGAGAAGCAATAGAATTGCAGCAACCAGTTTCCATCGTTCCCCCGAATCTTTGGCAAATTACAGCAGTACTGCAGCAGTCGAAACTCCGCGTCTTAAATAACAACGGGATTGAGTACTCAGTGCGGCATTTCTGACACCTTCGATGGGTTGAAGAAGCTGAAGTATCGGCGTTTATTCCCATGATATGAGCAGCATACACCATGACCAAATGAACATCACACATCACCAGCTGGGGCCGGGTCAGCCCTTCTCAGTGACGGACTGAGCACAACTTATTCAAACCTTAATTTAGTTGTTATTGCTGTGGTGCCGCGTCCCGCGTTCGGCATGGCTCTCAGCTATTCCGCATTTTTTCTTATCGCTGGCTGATTTTGAACTGTTCTTTACAGCAAGAGTTTTTGCGAAACATCAAGATGTGTAGCGCTCCCGCGTTTTTATTCAGAATAAGTAGCACTCTGGTTATGGAACGCTTCCTGATGCATTTTTACATCAGCATGGATGACACGATTATGAAATAACCTAATGCATGTGTGCGAAAATTTTAACCATCAGTAGTAGATGAAGAGGGTTTGGTGTTTCCTCACTTGAGGCTTTTTTGCAAGTTTTCCCAGAACAGCGACTTCGATCAACATGACATTTTCACGGCTGAGTGTTAATTCTTTTTACACATATCCGGGAAATTTTTGGTCAGTACCTCGCTAGATGACTGCCCTATGACCTATTTCTCGAGGGCATGTCGTGAAGAAACCACGTTCTGGCGGCCATCTCCATCGGATGGCGAACATTTGAAACGGTTTACGGTGCTTAGTCTCTAAGTCTTATGCTTATGCATGTCTTATCTTATGCATGGGTGTCAACCATAGTGTCAGTGGCTTACGTATTGTAGTCCTTATTTGGGTCGAGGTCATCTTATGTCAGAATCGTGAATTGAGTTAGTGACTTTTCATCGCCTCAGAGTGGCCACGATGTAATCGGATACGCTTATGTGCATACCAACAGTGCTTTGAGTCCGTATTCAACAGAACATTTATTATTCGTCAGAAGTTGTTTAGGGCTACTTAAAAACTCCATGTCGGTTACGTCTCACGGAATTCAGTGCGAGCTGGAATTCATAGACATGAAACTGAGGCATGGAACACTTTGATGCCGCAATGTAAGGTCACCGTGCGGCCGAAATGGGTCAAACCACGTGTCATCATGCATCTGAAAGACCAAGTTATATGCTCGGTTTTGTTTCGTGCTTAAGCAACTCAGGTTTGAAAGTGACTGGGGGTCAAGCCCGCCCTTGATCCATACCCGCCACTCCTCCCCTACTGCCGAAGGTGACTAAACGGCGAATATTGGCGAAAGTTAAAGTATGTTGCCTTGGTTGAGTAGGATTTCAGCAATTTAGGATTTAAGCTGTACCAGATATAGGATTATAGGATAATAGAGTTATGGGTTGCAGAATACAGAAATACAGGCTATAAAATTATGGATTATTTAATAATATATTATCTAATTGTGTATTATGCACTTTTATAATTATACATCATATAATAATGGATTATATAATTACGGTTATAAAATGATAGGTAATGAATATTACGGAATTTTAGGACTATAGAATTATAGGATTAAATATTAATTAAAGGATTATTATAGAAATACTAGAATTATTACAGAATTTATAATTATATAAGGATTAATAATTCTATAACATTATATATTTCATTATATTAAGATATATTATATAAGGATTATTATAGAAATTATAGAAATATTAATTAAAGGATTACATAATTTTAGCTATAGCAGCGAGAGTAAGCCACTTGGGAAAATATGACACAAAAAAGTGTCTTAATTTTCCGACCACAGCTTGGCTTTTGTTTTGTTAAGTACGTAAATGATTAAAAGTCCATGCTATTGCACGGCGACAACGTTAATATATGACAAACGAGAACTTCTTTCAGCCTGGTAACATTTTCTTGTATAATCAGTCCTCCAGTGGAAAAAAACGGCACACGATTATGCTGGCTCGCAACCATCGTCATTCCAACACAAAGGTACATCATCCTTTGAACCATTTTGACCAGTGTTTAGCTATTTACCCCAATTAGAAGGGCAGTAGTCATGCCAGCGTTTTTAGCAGGTTTGTAGTATTGTGCATAACGAGCAGCTTGGACGGCAAAAACGCCAAACAACAGGCCAAGAATAATGGGCGTTCCCAAGCGTGGCTGGGATACGTTTGTTCTCACCTGGCGTGAGGTCCGATCTGCCGTCTCGCGACCTGCTCTGCGGCGGCTCTTTGAACGGCAACGGCCAGGTCGCATGACGCTCTCTGGTCGTCACTCGGATCATTCAGAACGGCCTCATCCATGTTCTGCACTTCTCTTCTGCCGTTTCATGTGCAACTGTTGGTAGGTCTTCGACGGATCCTGCGGTGGCCTGCCCAGTGGGCCGGTGGATGACCGCGGGCAGCCTGTTGCCCGTCACAGCTCGTGAAAACCTCACGGAGGTTGAGCTCGCTGGCTTGAAGCTGTCATATCAACCAGTGCACTGGCCACTGTTGCGTCACTCAAACAAATGACAAATGCCTCCACTCAATCCAGCATTCACCGACGCACCGCCGCAGCCAGGAAGCTGCGAGCAGCTCGTTACACTGATTTCTGGCCTCCACTGACTGCGGGTGAAGTGAGCTACGTACTCCGCTCCGGTCTCCGACAGCACCACAACGTGCTCCTCCCGCGTAGATGACGAACATCTGTTAGCAAATGTGGCATCTTGTCTCCCATCAAAATAGAATGCCATAAGTCCCGTGTCGCGCAGCTTTTCAGCCCTCGTGCTTGTTTCTTTCTCACAAACACGGTCTTCAGCCCGCCAAACCTTTCTGTGCATCCAGCACAAGACGTCTGTCTTGTGGAGGTGACACGGCTTATATCCACCTGATATATATATATATATATATATATATATATATATATATATATATATATATATATATATATATATATATATATATACACATATATAGCATATGGCGGAAGCCGCCCGATTTCAGATTCCAAACCGGTCCTCAGTCAGGACAGCATTCGTAAACTCATCTGTGCTAATCTGTAGCAAGACTTTCATCTATGTACCTGGCAGGCGACGATGACGTAAGAGTCAGATCGTGTTGCATACCCGAAGGCTCCCGGTCCTGCATCTACTGAAGCTCGTAAAGACAAAGAACAGCTAGCACGCTGAACGTGAGGTAACACGAGGTAACTAGCGCTGGGTAATCAACTGCATCTTGGTAAACACTATCCCCAAAATGTACGCGAGTAATTATTTAACATAGCGGACGCAGTCAGTCGAGAATCAGGATAAATGGTGAATGCGACAATAACAGAATAAAGAGATACCAGACTAAAGAACGCAACAGAAAAGTAAACTATCACGCCGTGGTTTGTTTTAATCAAGCCCAAACAAACTGCATCACAACCATCTTCTAAACAAGTACAAATAAAGAGGAAAGAACTTGATTGAAAAACAGGATTTCTTACCGAAACGTGATCCGAAATACCCGATGAACACTTAAATGCCGCACAAAGACACTTATGTTTGCCCGAACGGGCACAAACCGCAATGGCGTCCTGTTCTCCTGACCAAGTCAAAAAGAGTGGCCGGCCGGCCCCCACGGCCAGAAAGTCGGTTCGGTCACGTGAGCGACCAGCCGGGCAGGGGCATCGCCAGAGGCAGAGCCGGGCGGCCAGCGGCGGCGACAAAAAGAATAGGTGATCTTGGGCCTTTTGCGATATTTTATGGCTAGCCAGATGGGATGACAGATTGTTGAACTGTTCGAGGTCAGTGGCCTAGGTTGATGTCATATGACCCAGGATGACATTTTGAGGACTTTGGATGCATTCTGGAGTATATACAGGCACAGAGTTTGAAATCTGCATTCATTTCTACCCCTGAATCCCTATTTTGTAAGATTTCGGTAGCATGTAACGAAACCCAGTTTTGAGGCCACGTGCATTAGCTGGCGCCTTACCCATGCATTCAAATTCAGGATTATATTATCCACTAGACTCGCAAGAGACTAATTAAGAGTGATAAACAATGAACGTGCCTGTATCTCATAATATCTGCGTAGTATGCGACTGCGTTGAAAATCGGCCAGTTTCGGGAAATATTATCTTTGACTTGACCCGGCGAAGGTCAGCCAAACACCCGAAAAGGTTGTTCCCTTTGTCATTTGTGTGATTTTCGTGTTGTCCAGCACGCTTATTTCTGCCTGGTGTCTCTAAGACATTCTGTTTGGAAACACCGAGGAAGGAATTCCCCTCCCTCTCATTAGGGCGTGTGGCAAAACAGCCTAAAACAGGTGACATTAACATAGATGAAGACTGCTAGACAATTAAATTGGCTACCCACACACAGGCAATGGCTGTCACAGTCCACCCCATGTGTGGTATGCACCATGCGGCTACTGTGGTCACATTGGTCTCAGGGCTGATGCACGCTCAATGCCCCACACTTCCCTACAAAATTGCCTTTAACTTCGTCCGTGCTGTCAGTTACTACTACGCCAGTTATTACAATACATGACATTGACCGTTGCTTTCCGACACAAGCTTAGGTAACACATTCCCACGTGACATGGTTAGCTGTGGTTGTCGTAAATATTATGTTCAAGAATGAAATGTTTTGTTTGTAGTGTGTGCTACTGGATGTAAAAATGAATGCGCCGTAAGTTCAAATGTTTATAAATGGTATGCTGTGTTTATTGCATGCAAAGATGTTTGCAAAATTACTTAACCGATATCTGCAGTGACAGTTACGTCACGTGTTTTTTCTTCGAAACCTCATTAGATCCTTACAATGTCAAATAATTCCTGCTCCTCTTTTTAGTGTTCTCGAAGACGTCGATTCTGAAAGCGGCTTACTGTGTTCTCACTTCAGTCTTCACCTGTTCGTGAAACATTTGACGTGGATGAAACCAAGATAAATAAGTTTGCATCGAAACTACGAGCACATAGAAATGAGAATTCGGATAGGTTTTGGAATTCGAACATTCAGATGAATGCATTCAGATATCAGATATCGAATATTGGCAATCTGAATCTTGTGAAGTTAGTGCCATTTCGTCTAAAAGACACGATCGGAACAGTAGGTAAAAAATCAAAGTTCTTTACGACTGCGTAAACAAATTACAGAACTTTAAAGCTGCGGCTGGCGCCGAGCACCAAGCGGACGGCGGTCAGGCGCTGACGTCAGTGCCAGAGGGCGCTCTGATTGGCAGTCATACTGTGCGTCACGAGAGACACTAACCGTAAAGTCCATACGATTCGGCGCTTCGGAGTTATTAGTTTGACAAAAAGCGGTAAATATTGGAAAGCATCCACCCCAGCTTTGGAATTGGTAGGAATCTCTCCTCTTGCTCCTCGACACCGTATCCGTAGACAACATCAGAACAAGGACTAACTTCCACTTGGCCTTGGGTGTTGTTAATAACCACTCATCGTTATACTTTTTTCAGCATCGGCAGCAAAACGTGACTTTTTGTGAACGGTCTACGCACATAATTTTGTTACTGTTCAACGACAACGGTAAAACATGGTTAAGATCGTGCTAAATACAATGTGTTTGAAAATAAACACGTTTTCGTGACGAAAATTTTGAATTTTAGACACCAGGAATTTTAGACACACGAGGGACTCCCGATGTCGCACTTTCCCGCTTTGATTTCGAACTAGAACACATATGCCCCTGATAATGGAAAACCACCATATGTGCAAAAGTTTATGGCACGCACAATGCCAGTTCATGTGCTGGGGGTTGGTTATTTCCCCGTATTTATCTCAATAGACTGCAATAAAAGAGACAAAATAATCAGGCTCACATGTACTTTACGGTAGCATTCAGCTCCACTCACCGACTGACACGGACCCGGCGTTTCTGCCCGTCGTTGCTGGAAACGGAACAGACATCAGATTATGTTCGAGGTTATCTCCCCATGAAATATGATGAGCAGGTCCAAGCCACAGTGGACAGGGGTCGGAGCACGTCTTAATAGTGTCACTCTCAGCATTGCTCTCTTCGAAAATGATGGACAGAAACCAAAACAACGGAAATCAATGCCTCGATAAGCATTCCGCTTGGTTATGTATAATGTGGCCAAGTTTTTCTCCAGATTCCAGAGCGAAATGCAAGAGTATCTGGATGCTAGGATGACATTCGAATATTCGGCAAATATGAAAATGAAAGAGTGCACAACCGAATGCTCGATTCTATAATAAATAACCGAATTTCGAATCTTAATATTAAGCTTCGAACATCTGCCGAACCCCAATATTCGGCCGAATAATCGAATCATTAAAATCCCGAAACGCCACAGTAATTTCGTGCTATCTGTGATATTGCCGATGTCGTTCATCACTTCACTTTATATTGTGTGGACTAACCTTACCACTTTGCTCTCTCGTGAAAGTTTCCTGTCTACTAAAATAGTACGATCGGTTTTGTGGTAAATCTGATTTTATGAATAGAAACAGTTTCGAGAAATACAAAATAAGGCAATGGAGTACACGATCGTTTTTTTAATTTCGCTTTAGTGCCAGTGGATGTTGGACGAGCATTACGTACCCAGCGGTTATTTACGGAGATTTTGAACCCACATAGCGATGGGGCGATCTCAGTTCCATGACATAACTTTAGCCCAGAATTGTGCCCACATACCTGGCACGGCCATCGGGGTTCTGCTCTGTGAATCAGAAGTGGAATTTACTTCTGATTCGAAAAAACGTGGCGAACAAACTGCTGTGTCAAGGACCAGCGGTCGCCATCTCGCTGTCTGATTGATCTTAAAAACTGTGTGCGTTTGTGCGGACATGAGAGCAATGTCAGCTTCCGAAGTCATTATTTACAGATAACGTCCATTGCCTTCATGTTCAGTCGGAACCGGACTGAAGGGACTGGAGGGAGGATGTATTGATATTTGGTCCCTCTGCTCATGCACCCCGGAGCACTGTGGTGGTGATTATTTTGTTCATGGCATCTGTTGTAACTCAATACAAGTAGTTATTTTATTTGAAAATGGGACGTCGTTAAAAAATGAATACAGGCACAATGCTGCCCTTTGTATTCTGTGCATACCTAGCATCTACAACGAACACTTATCTCAAATCAAAACAACAGCTGTTGCGTAATTTGATTCTGCGACATCTTTCATTTATGAACATTTTACTTCTGTTTATAACACTTACTGTAGCATATTGGTTATTCTTGCCGTCTACTTTGAATGATATTCATATTTATTTTTTAGCGTTTCGCGTACCAATGAGTGTGTCGTATCTGAATATATCGATATGCTCTGTAAATGCAGTCTTCTCGGTGCTCATGTATTATAGACATACAACCTAGAAATGTGCACCCCATGGACAAGTGATTGGCCCTCCCTGATGGCCCTGCAAAGCTGGAAAATGCCAAAAATTTCCTATAATAATGCCGTGACATTACTGGCGCCGGGGGTCACAAGAAAGCTAGAAATGGTGCCAAAAATATTCAGAACTCGTCTTTGTAGTTGAAATTAGGCGAGATGACGCCTTCTTGAATAAATCCCGTGCCAGTCCATGTATCGATCGTTCGGCAAACAATGCTGTCCAAATGCAACTCTCATCGGCCATCCAAACTTGTGATCGACACGGATACACTATTATATATATATATATATATATATATATATATATATATACACATAAACGGCTGGAACGTTCTGGGCTCACTGTTGCCCAGCGGGAAAGCTTCCCGCCGGAAGGGGCTGATGATGCCTGAGCTGCAATTAGCTGTGGGCAAAAGAAAGTGGGGCAGCAGGTGCGCATGCGACAGACTGCGGCAGATGCACCTGGACGGCAACGTGTCAGCGGTCATATCAGCATAAGGACTGCAGGTAGCAGACGAAGGCTGGGACAATCCGGAAAAGAATCGTATGTTGTCATTTTCGTGAAATACATCGCATTACCAACGAGAAGCTGTGGATACTGCCTTGACCAACTTGCTGCGATCCTCTGTCCTAAACGTCATATTGGCGCCTCATGAATGGCGTATCTCAAGGAACATTAACAGCAAATGAAAGGGGAAAAATTGTTTACGCTTTAAAGCCTTGATTCAGAAGGTACTCACATCTTGTTTGCATTTGTTTGCGGCGCTGATTTATTATCCTAGGACCTCCGTCTGGAGACACGTTCGCATGCCGCAAAAAACAGAAATGTCGCGCCTGCGGCGCAGTTCTCCGTAAAAGTAAGTGCACCGGCGATCGAAAACGCCACTATCACGTTAAATTGTTGCGCAATTTTAATGTAATCACAAACTAGACTAACGCTGGTTTTCCCCCTTCCCAATCAATTTTATAACGTTCCACCCCTGCCAGGTGTGCTTTTGATTGGGAGAATAATTTCTGCTCCAAACGCCCCACTTAAGCTGTCTCCTTCGCGTTTCGTCGAGCGACGCTGACTTGGCAGCGGTCAGCTGTTGGCGCGACCACGCCGCACCCGCTGCACAGCAGCAGAGCCAGTGACTCCATCTGTGCGCGCCGTTTGCAAGTGACGGGAGCGGGCTGCAGTTCTCCGAGAGTCCGTTGCTCGTCTGTGTGCAACGACGGCCGGCACTGTTCAGGCGCCTGAGGACATCTGTCGACGACAGCAGATCGTGGGTTTCATACAGCAGATCAGAGATGGCGTTACCGTCGCCCAGCTTCAAACGTGGCACACTGCCTGGGAGACAGCGGAAAGCGTATCGCGGCACATGGATAGCGCTGTTCATACAACAAAGAAACCGGAAAGTGTTGCAAGGCCAGGGTGCTACTAATGATACAAGGAAAAGTCTGGCCGAGCAATGTGCGGCAGGAGAGAGCGCGACACTTTTTCATGTCTTGCAACGGCTCTCTCGCTGTAAAGAACAGTGCGGGACCAGCAGATGATGAGGTAAACATGAAGGTACCGGGGATTCGTCCGGGTGCGGGATATGGCAGCTCATACAGAAGGAAAACATTTGAATAAGGTGTTCCCGGCAGAGGTGTCGATTTGTATTCTTTTGGGAGGGTCCTGGCCCACCCAATGCTGATCTGGGCCCATTGAATGTTGGTTTGGGTCCTCCAACATTTTCTGTCGGCTTGAAAAGAAAATGAGTAAAAATGATGAAAATAATGGCTGCAATAGATAAGAAATAAGTAGAAAGTAAAGAGTAATATAGAGCGATGTATCTGTCTATATTTGTTTCTTCTGTCTATATATGTCTACATACATGGGGATCAACGCAATTTTTAAACTGATAAATAGTAACAAAAAACCTCATAAATTTACACTGGTCAAAATAAAGCGGGCTAAACCCGTTAAGAAACACGTACTTGGGGGGAAATAAATTTGGCGGGTCCGCGGCTGTGTCCCCCGCCCAAATTATTTTCACAAACCAACGCTTCTGATTTCCGGCACGCTCAGCCAGACATGTTAGCCCAGCCTCGACTACTGAGGTGTTATGTTGATTTGTTAAGGGTGTATGCTGCTCATCTGATGTAAGTAAATATAACCGATATTTCAGTTCCTTTAACCCTATTCCCGGAGGGCTAGACGGTATGGTCGATTCCCGGCAGGGGGGGGGCGGATTCGGCCCCCTCCTGAGATCTCGAGAACTACTTGTCCGATTTCATCGCAACAAACGGCAATCCATTTGCCGTGACGTGAACTACATTTTTTAAAAAAAAAGGAAATTTTCAGAATTTTGAAATTTGTGGATACAGGAGGGACGAAAATGTCAAAATGGGGGGTACTTTTGGACTTCTTATAACTCCGTTGTTTATGGACCGATTTCAATGAAACTGGCATGAATCGATAGAATATGAATAGGGCTTTTACCATGGGTCCGCAAATCTGAAATTTTGAGACAATTCATGGGCGTTCACAGGGTTTTAAAAATAGGAGGATTAGTTTTCTAACAACTGAATGAACAAAAGAGTCAAACACCCTTTTTTGGCTTCTGCTAGTCATGTTATACTAAATAAGTACAAATCGCAGTACAATGTTTGTATAATGTTAGCATAGGCGGTTCCAGGGACATGAAAAAGGGGGACTGTCATGGTCACACGTTTCTCAGATCAACTTGTGACCTTTAACCTTAAATGACCTCCAGTGACCTTGGGGTCACTTGGAATGATCTCGTGTGCTTTTAATATTATCTGTAAACGTTTTCAATCATTTTAATTCACTCTATTTCAAAAAATTCATTTCATGGCTATTGCGATATAGGGTACGGACACTGACATTTTAGGTCATAGCTCCGTGACCCGATCTGATATCAAGCTGAAACTTGGTACACAAGTAGAAGGCACCCTTCTACGTCATATATATATTCCGGGTTTGGCATTTAAGAAAACGGCACCGAAATTATTGCGAAAAAAATAAATTTTGACTTTTGACCTTGACCTGACCTTGTAAAATAACGTCAGGTAAACAAAATTACATCTGAACATTTCCCAACTATTTAGGTATACATCCATATAAAGTTTTAAGTTCCATCTTAAAAACTCTGTTTTTGGCAGACATTTTTCTTTTACCCTCAACATGGCCAAAAATGGCATGAGGTGCCTCCCAAAAACGTTGCCTGTCTCCGCCCCTGAGCAAAATAAAATTTTGAGATTTTGTCACAGCACGTATAAAAAATAGCTAGGAAAAGTGAGTAAGTTTTGTAAAGCTGCGTTAAAAAGCCTGGAATTGGCAAGCAAAAAACCCGAGGGGGGCGAATTCAGCCCCCCTGCCGGGAATAGAGTTAACCCATGGAGAAGAAATGGTAAATATCGTTCCGGTTTACGAGATAGTATCATGCGTTCTGTCGGAGTCCTCTACGTTGTGTGTCTTGAACGAACTGTGTGAACTGTATAGGTCGTCCATATCGTCCGGGTATATAAAACAAGCCCCCAATTTCCGTGGGACCCTCTTCATTTTATTACGTTCTGCTGTGTATCGTGGCTGTTTTTTTTTGTACTTCCTTAGCACAACAACGGCCATGGCTGGACAAAACGACTGGCGTTTGCTGCTGCTATTATATTGTTGCTCAGTCACTAATACTCGTGCTTACATAAAACGCTAGACAGAGGAGAAAACATAGTGTGGTTGACATGGTCATAGACGCAGACAAACACGGAACTAAAAAGCCGACTGAAAAACAGCTTAGTGGATGGAGCCATAGCCACCCTTGCCGAAACCACCCTGGACATGATGACTGCTGTGATGAACACCGTAGCTGCCGCCGCCAATACCGTAGCTAACGCCACCAGTACCTCCAATGCCACCGCCAATACCGCCAATTCCACCGCCAAAGCTACCAATGCCGTGGCCAACACCACTAATGCCACCAATTCCACCGCCAATGCCACCAATGCCGTGGCCAACACCGCCAATGCCGCCGATTCCACTGCCAATGCCACCGCCAATGCCGCCAATTCCACCGCCAATTCCACGGTATCCACCAGCTCCATAGGAGTAGATGGGCGTCTTGGGATGCTTGGCCACGCCGTAGTACTGGACGTCGGCGTTGTAGCCGGAGTTGCCGTCCACGAAGTACTTGACCACCTGCTTCCGGCCGTCAGGCAGGGCGGTGGAGTAGGCGCCTTCGGTCTTGTGGCCCAGTCGGTTCTCCACGGCGCTGCTGTGCACTCCCGAGTAGGCATCCTTCACGGCGTAGGCGTAATTGTAATTTGGCTTAGCGTAGTGGTCGACGTACCCGCCACCTCCGTATAGGCCTCCTCCAACGACACCGCCGAGTCCACCGCCAGCGGAGGCGCCGAGGGCTGCTCCACCATGGCCGACATGAGGACCGACAAAGCCACCAACGGCCACAGCCACGAGAGCGGAGAGAATGATCAGCTGAAAAGGACGTCAGACTGTTAACGCACGGAACTATCCTACGTAGGACGGAGCAATCTACAAGTACGATCTCGGGATGACTTGTAGATCGTTCGCTTGGCTGGGACTTAGGACAGACCAGCATGTATACCCTGCCTACCAGTATGACCACATGACTTTACCAATAATACGGAAAGGTGAAAAAGAACATATCTCATGCATAACAAGTAGACCCAGGCAAGAAATTTCAGGATAGCACTGCCAGTTTCAAAACTTCCTGCTTGTGTTTGTGCACGCCACCATGGGAACGGGAATGACAAGATATATTGAACGGCACTGCTGCCTATGGAACGTGAAAGGGAAGGTTCTTCCGTTCCGGTCCGTTCTTCCGAAAGGGCGCCGTTCTTCAGTCCAACAGCCGCGAAATAATAGGCAGTGTAGAGCTTTCGGACAGTTCCATCAAAAATTCCAGTTTCAGGGCAGTTCCAGTAAGACAGTTCGTAGCCAGTACATCAAAGCGCTGGAATTCGAGTTGAAGGACCCGTGTTTGAATTACGTTTGACTTTGCCACAAGTGGCTGTCTTGAAAAGCAAGCATTGTGAGGCTTTGCAACCTTATTTAACAACTCAAGTGATCGCTAACAACTACGAGCAAAAGATGTAGAGAAAACCATGGCATACCAGTGCTAGAATAACAGTTAGTGCAGACCGTTACTGAACTAGGCCCACTAAAACCAATTCGCGTTATCTATGGCATCGAGTCTGTCTCTGGTTAGTCTCCTCTGCGTAGTCAGGTAGGGGAAGCCACGGGTTTACCTTCATGTCTGCTGGTTTCGGTAGCTGCAGGAACTGATGCAGCGCTCTCTCCACCGGTGGCTTATATATGAGGGCCTCGTGGCCACGCCTCGTTCTGCGCTGGAAAATGTGCGGTCTGTGCTGAGCAATGTGCGTCATCGTAATTGATGCAATACTGCCGGGTCCAGAGAAGTGTTGCGTGACTGACTGGCGGATACACGGCAGACTTGCAAGAAAAAATAGCAATTCGCGAGGATTTGTCGGTGATGTAGGCGTAAGAAAACCCGGCGAATAATTGATCAAAAATGGACCTTTGTTTGCTTGCGTTTCACATTTGTGTACTGAAACATGCTTTGGACTTTGCAAACCAGTGTTCACTAAGGCGTCCAGCCATAGTGGGGGGCATTTCGTGTTTCCAGGAAATGAGTGTCGTGGTATCTGAGGAATCTGAAGGGTGTGGATATGGCCCACCTCTTTCGTGGGACTTTCAGATGCACTCAGCTGTGCTCGTTACATATTTCCTGGCAACAGCGATTTCTGGTCATCTGATAACATATCTTCTAAATTAGTTCGGTCCACATCGTTGTACATAGCTGAAGACAACTTCCTTCAGGTAGGCTTACACTTCTCAAATGCGCTGTAATCAGGTGTGGCAATTTTCGCTCTCCTGCATTCCCCATTGGCATTCAGAAGCACTGAATACTCCCAGCGGCCGCAGGACAAAGCCATGTTTTGATGTTTCGCAGCAGGCTTGAACAGATTTTCAGGATCATGGCGCGCAGATGGCGCATATTCTGATTATCGGGGTGTTTCTATGGGCATTCATGGTCACTCATAGCAGGAAATTTCTGCAACTACGCACTTTTGTCTTCAGAAGACCGAAAAAAATGCCCAGTTATCCTCGGTTATGGAACTGCTACTGGATTTCAGGAATTTCTCATGAATGGTGTCACAATTCGTTGCACCTTGTCCTGAGCATTTCGCTAATATGCTTATGTGCTACATTTCACACATAACAGAATAAGCCGACTTATCCTGGGCACTTAGTATCCGAGCAATTACCTTCGGAAACCTCACAAGCACCTATTTTGCTGCTTGCCGGTATTGCTGACCAGCCAAAAATACCAAACAACACCAAAGTCGAAGCGGTTAACCCTATTGCCGTACCCATAATGTTAAGGCTCATTCCCGAAAGGGGGGGGGGTTCAGGGGCGCGGACAGAATTTTCTGAAGGGAGGGGGCACGGAACTCGGTGTGAACTGAAATCATACGAAAATCGCCTCCTGAGAAGACGATGCGCAATGGTTTTCACGACAGACATGGGCCCAATGCGGGAGGGTCGGCCTGCCGGGCCCACCCTTTGGCTGCGCCGGTGGGGGGCTGATTCGCCTTTTCCTGTGATCTCGACAACTACCTGTTCAATTCCATTGCAACAAATCAAAATCGTTTTGCTAGGACGTAACCTACATTTTAATGAAAACAAAAGGCGCTGGAAACAGTTTGTCTAAATAGTTTAATTGGAAGCGTACGCGTACCTTTGTGTCCGGATTTTTTAGCCAGATGCACAGCACAGACGGATGCACCGATGACGATGGAATCTGCACACACGACAAGTGCAAGCTGTGTGACGATCCACGGCATAAGTTCGTGCCAGTACAATAACGGTGTCCATTACATTACGCGCGAGAAGGGGGTATGTTTTTGGAAAAAAAAAACACATGGGAATAGCTCGAACGATAACTCTTGATCAAAATGTCGCCCGGTGTAGCATAGAGCCGGGTGTCTTTAGTGACCATATCATAGTTTTGCAAACACAGACAGCAAATGAGAGACGCGGTCCAGGTTTTTGGAAACTGAACAGCGAACTTTTGAACAACGATCTGCTGACTGATGGGATAAACAACGAAATTCACGTCGCTGGGAATAACGAAGGTATTTATGCGGACTGCAACAATCTTGGAGTTCTATTTGAGATGTTGTTGAGTAACGTTAGATTGCTGTGCATGCGAAAGAACAAAGCTTAGCTCGAGCAAAGAATTAGCTCGAGCTAGAAGAGGCCGCGAAAAAGATATTGTAGGACAGAGTGTCACAACTGGAATCGCTACTGAGCGGCTCTCACGAGGAAAGTATGATTCAGGACTATCTAGAAGCCAAAACAGAGCTAAAAAAAAAACTAAAACAGATGCTGGGAAAAGAGCGATGTTCCTTTTCCAAAGTAAACTGGCTAGAAAATGGTGAAAACCTACTACATACTTCTTGCGGCTGCTGAAGAAAAAGGCCGAAGATAAGGTAATTTACATACCAGATGACGGAAATGGTTCGTTTGTTACAGGAGGAAAAAATATTCTCGAAGCCTATTGATCATATTTCGCGGGGCTGCATAGTTCAGACAAGGCCCCTGAGAGAGGATTTAAACTTTGTAGAAGATATTCCGCAATTGTCAAACAACGACCGTACACTTTGTGAGGGAACAATTACGCGTCGATGAGTGCAAACACGCATTGGATCTAATGGCTATAAACAAATCACCATCAGTATCGGGTTTTCTAAAGGGATTTTTTCTCCGTTTCAAGGACGGTTTGGGAGGTCTAATAACAAATTACATCCATGATTGCCTTGACTGAAGTTTATTGTTTGTAACTTAAAGGCGTGGCATAATAACGCTGATTCCTAAGAAGGGGGACCAGAAACTGCTAAAAAAATAAGCGTCCGATCTGCCTACTAGAAGTCATTCACAACATAATTGTCGAGGTTCTTGGTATACGCCTAGGAAGAGTAATTGAGAAACTGATCGATTTGTATCAAAACGACTTTATTAAAGGAAGGGATATTCGTGACAATGTAAGGGTCATTCAAGATGTTATTCATTATACCGCTATTGCCGACAGCGTAGGCATATTGTGTGCCTTGGATTTTAAATCCGCAATCAGCTCCCTTGAGCTTGACTTCATATTCAACATGCTACATCGATTGAACTTCGGGGATGATTTTATAAGATGGGTTCGGTTGCTGTATAATCGCGCAGAGTTGGCCATAATTAACGATGGATGCACGCTTCTAACTTGTTTTCTCCTCAACGTCGTATAATGCAAGGGTGCCCTCTCTCGGTTGGTTGGTTGGTTATTGGGGCTTAGGGGCGCACCGACTGCAGGATCATTCGGCGCCCAGTGCCCTCTCTCGGGAATGTTTTTTGTACTGGCTGTCGAAATACTATCCGTAAAAATACGTTCGTTTAATCAAATAAGAGGAATCAGTATATTGGGGTAGAGCTAAATGTGTCGCAATATGCAAACGACACAACGGTGTTTGTAAAAGATGAAGAGTCTGTCCAAGAACTGTTAAATCTTCTCAAAGGCTTCACTGAGGCATCCGGGCTTGCATTGAATCTAAATAAACATGAGTTCATGTGGCTAGGTAGGTATTGATCAAGTCTACAAACAGTGTGTGGTAACCATCCCTGCGATAAAGTTAAGATTCTAGGCCTTTGGTTTTCTGCAAAGGAAGATTACGTTGAAGAGAATCTAAATCCCATAATGCATTGACATTACAGGAATGTTGAACATGTGAACACAAAGACATTTAAGTATCAAGGGAAGAATAACAGTTACCAAAAGACTGATGATTTCCAGGCCGATTTATGTCATTCCCTGCGTATCTATTCCTGATTTCTTTTTCAATCAAATCCAAAGTTTAATAAAGAATTTCGTCTGGCGTGGCCGACCGCCCAAGTTGGCCCGTGACATACTTTTCCTGCACGCTTCACGGGGAGGCTTGGGAACTCCCTCTGTGCATTGCATGTACATGTATACATTGCAGGTCCTATAGCTCAGCTGGGTCGTCCGCCTGCTTACGATGTACATCCAAGTGGCAATTAAGTTTCCAAAGACGTCTAGATCCGCTTTCCATAAACATGTTGTTTAGGACTAGGTTTGGTGATGAAGTGGCAGTTAGAAGTAAACTAAGCATTTTCCGTTTAGACCTCCTCAAAAGATTTCCAGCTTGGTTTTCTAAAGCTGAACCGGAAACAGCAGAACTAGTAAAGGGATGAGATTATGTGGTTTAATGACAGCGTCCTGATTGGGAATTGCCCTGTCTTCCGTCGCCACTTGGATCTGTGCGGCATAAGATTCACTAATGACGTCATTGATAGATAGGAACATTTCTTGACGTATGGCCAGCTGCGCGCGAAGTACCCCATCTGCAGGATTAGCCTCCTACGGTACCAGGGTTTAGTTTGTGTAAGTCCCGCAAGGTGGAAGCTGTTGTTGATGGAAAGCGGGAACTTGGAACAAATGTCTACAGAAGCAAGGGAGGTTACAGTGTCCTTCAAAGTAGGGTCACGGAAGAAGCCACTCGCCGCGTTTCGGACGAAGGAGTTGTATTCTTTGGGATTAACGGCTTGCAAACTTAAAGCGTTTTACAGATGGGAATTGGAGGGATTAGCTCCGGAGACATGAACAAAGGTCCTCGAAATCCCTTACCAATGTTGTGCCTCTTCCCAGATCCAGTCACTTCAGTTCCAGATAATTCATAGGTATATATCCACCAAACGGTTTCTGCACGTACGGCACGTTATGGAAATATCAGCATGCACGTGCTGTGTGGAAACTGACACATTAGTGCATTATTTTTCCAACGGCGAGCACGTGCGTACCTTTTGGCGCAATATTTCAACCACCATAAACCGTTACATGAGACCTAACCAAATAAGGCTCGACGCGAGCGCCGTTGTACTTGTTGATTCCAACTTCCCATGTGCGGTAAGTCTTGTGGTATTGTTAGCTAAAAGATATATTCGTATGCAACGAAGGAAAGAAGACAGTTTTTTTCGGACGCATGCAGAGTAAATTTTTCAAGCCGAACGAATAATAGCTTACAGGACGGTACGGGATAAGCAGCGGTTCAAAGCAAAATGACGATTGTTCTGTGATGATGAAATGATTATGTTCTGAGCAGTAAAGCCCGTCAATGGTAAAAATTGTCGCGCAGGAAAAATGTGTTTGCAGGTGACCGCCGATGCGACCGCTTGATCCTGGGAGCCGGCCGGCCCCTCATTGGTCCGTTCCGGGTCGGGCGGCCGCCCTGGCCGCGGCGCCGCTCCCGCGGTCTTACGCTCTTAATACCACAGTGCTGTGTGGAGCGACGTCGGTGGCGGAGGTGGTTGCATCATTGTGTGTTAATGTGTGCATGCGAGTGTTTGCGCTAAACGTTGTGTTTTGTGTTATAATAAAGTCTGTGGAAAAAGGAAAAGCTCGAACAGCAATGGATTTAGGATCCTCATTTTCAGGGGATAGATCATGACTGGCAATTGGATGGGTGAAGCTGTGTAGTCAGAAAGATTTCAGTGGTACAACTTACAACGAAACGGAGTCCAAGTGATGCATTACACGCCAAACAGAATGCAAACTAGAGATGCAAATTGTCATCCCGTGCGGCCCTCACATTCAGTCGAGCTTGACCAACGCGCTCCTTCCTGAACTCTTTGTACATCATATGTGAGCGTTTTTCACGGAAAAAACCCTTGTTTGCCCAAGGCACTTAAATCATGAGCATGTTTGCCAGGTACAGGTAAAAATGGTGAAATACCGGGCTTTGGTGGAATGGATCATAGCTGGACCAGGGAGGGGTGGTACGGAGGGAGGCTTTGATTTTTTGAGAGATCGGAATCTCTTGCGGATTCTATGGCAGATGCATTAAAATATTCTATGAGAGAAGTCGCCATATATACATACGACATACAAGACGCGCCATACATACGTACATCGCCATACAACGCCAAAAACGACGTATCTTCGCGTAGCGAAGCAAGCGGGAGCCGCCTGCATAATACCAAAAGAATTAAAAATTGGGCTGTAAATAACCATGTTTCATCACAGCTGACGACTGCTTCAACAAGGGAAGCAAAGCCACCATTCAAGCAAACAAGCATTTATAAATGGAATCTGCCACTGCCTGTTATGGGACGCCACGCCAGCAATGCAGTCACAACCTAAATGTGTGTCAAGTTAAAACGGCGTGCCTCCACAGCGACGTCAGTCGCTTCACGCGTGTGTGCTGGGAACCGGCGAATTCCTCCTGAAGGCTACATTTCGCACCAACCAAGGTCACCTGTTTCGTGCCGTCGGCGGGCGAACTGCACGACCTTGACAGTAGGCTGCCATTTTCCTCCTGGTGCTAACGGAGAGAGCGCCACAGACTGCACCACAGGCCGGCGCAGTGGGCTGACACGGGGCTGCGGCCGGAGCTGGCTGCAGGGCCGGTGCAGCCTACACTTTGCCTACACTCTGACGCGAGGTCAGATCGCAGCCGATACGGGCTGCACTTGACTCATATCGCTGCACGCATTGTAATGCCGGCTTCTGCGCCTCGCCGGTTCGTCGGGATAAGTGTTGTTATTTTCGAAAAATTCAAACTAGCGAGTGTCCAGTACTGTCCAAGATCCAGGTCTGTCCAAGAAAAAACCCAACGTATTTTCCAATGGCACAGCAGTAGCAATTATTTCCACGGGCGTTGTAAAAATGCCAGTCTTTCGATTTCTATCCAGTCAACATTTTTGCGCGTATATATAACGTAACCTTATTAAAAAGACGGGGCCTTCTATAGGGGTAACGTTGTATGTTTCTGGAGTGCCTATAGATAAAGCAAGAGAAAATGGACCAAAAAGCTGGTTGAGCACTCTCAGTAATTTCATAAAAGTGCATTGATAGGTCATCTGCAAACTACAGAATACTGACGATCATTTAGTCTGGTCTGTTGGCTTGTTCTAGTAAATGGTGACATCATATGTTGAGCTCCACGTGGGTATAATAATGACATAAAATTGAGGCAGATCTTACGCATTCCAGCTTTTGCTTAGAAGTCCACGATAATTGCTTTGACCACTGACAGTTTTATTTCACTTCAGATGTATGCAATGCGGATATTGGAATCTAAAGGAGTGGCATTGGATTGGGTACGCAAAGTGCAAAAGCTTAGCCACGCATGATGTTGAGTGACTGCATCATAGTTTTGGGTTCTGCGTGGAGTCCAGTTTATACTGGAATCTTAAGCAACATCTGGTTTTATCGCGTTTTTTGCAGTTGGCTAGCGATGGATAATACATCGATGCAACATAATACATAACAATACAATTGACTGATCAATGTTTCCGAGAAATAAATGCTATGACCAACAGGGTTCCGATTCGAAAATGGAAAGATTTTGAAAAAGTCGGATTCCGATAAACAACAATAGTCGGTATGCATCAGTACTGGGTTTCAGGCACCAATTAAAGTCACTGTATGGAACCAGCCATCGGAGGGGTGAGTGAAAAACAGGCGTATGCCAAGTGAGGCTATCCATTAATTTGGTAATTCAAACCTGGAAACGCAATGCCGGTTTTCTGAAACGGCCCGATATGACAGTACGTCTTCAAATTTGGAAAGGATTTGTGCATACTCAGTTAAGAATTCTGCGGCTCATGTAACAGACAGGTAACGTTAATTTTTGAAGTTCTGTGACTTTACCTTAATGGTTACCTGGCCAAACACAGACATACAAAAAAAATTGTCCCGCGACCCATGAGACCTTTCGTTGTGATATCGAAAACAACCAAGCCACTATGGTGTAAGCACAATTACCGAATATGAACTAAAAAGAAATTATGGCGACTTGGTGAGGGAGCGCTCAAAAATACAGTAAAGACGCAGGAGGAAAGCTTATCAACGGTCTCCCCCCAACAGTAAGAACAACATCCGGTATTCTATGCCACGCATGCCCAGAAACAAAATGGAAAATAGGTTGAACCCAGCGACCATCTCATATCCCTCAAGCAAGATAAATCGCTAAGACGATCTAGAATGTGCCAGAAATACAGAGAGATGGCGTCCCCCTATGTCACAATGTGAAGCAATGTCCATTGATTTCGTCATCTGCCCTCTGAAGGCCGTTTTTTGGGACCGTTGCAAAAATGCGGCAGAAATGGAGGAAAACTGCAGCAGAGCACATTGGTATCCTAACGATCAGTCTCGCCCTGCTTTGTGAGTTGTCAGAGGCAGGAGTTTCCCAGCCCGCTGTGGTCATATCTTATTTCAGAAGTGTTTCGCTTGTAACAGAATGGATAAACAGATTTCGATGCAAGGTGGGTGCGCCAGCAATACCCTGGGTGTACTGATAATGTATGACTTATGACATGATGATGACACTGGCGATAATACATATGGAACATATGACATGACAATAAACGACATTTGTGTATTGTTCTAGTTATGTGTAAAGGACTTTTGACTGCCACCGGGGAACGTCAACACAATGACGTGACTTTTACGCGATATATATCTATTGATGTTTCATTTTGGTAAAGCCAAGAATGTAGCCCGGTGTGAATATTTCTCCGGAGTGGAGCGTATATTGTCGCATTAATATAAAGTTCCGTGCGGACGTAACGCGAATATTGCACGTGGAACCAGCGTTTCTTTTCAGCAAACAATTATAGCAAGGAATACGAGACAGCCCGTAACCGTCACTATCCAAATAACGTCTTCGGGTGTCGCCAGCGACGTCGCGGTCCTCAACCAAAGGGAGGCCGGCGTGGGCCGGCCGTCAGCTGACTAGCCGGTTATGTCGGCTATGTTTGCTTACGACGAGCTTTGACGAGGGAGGGGTCGGACATTATGTGCTTGTATTTCGTATTTGATTACATCATTAGATGCAGTTTTATATCTTCGTCGATCATTTTAGGCTGGCATTGGTGCGGGGTTAAAAAATTGACAGAGCTTTAAGGGCTGGGACAGCTGCAGGCATGTTGCAGGGGCAGTGGGCCTTGCCAGGCGACGAAGCCTTGGCAGGATCCTATATTGGGCCTTGGGCAAAATTGGTATGGAGTGGACCGTAAGCAGGTATCAGTTCTAGACTACGCTATTGTTTCATATGTTTGGTTTCTCTTGTTTTTATAATGGTGAATGTCGAAATAACGTAAACGCGCTCGACTTGACACTGCCCACATATTGGGTTAACGACGGCATGTCGCCAGTGACGTCACGCCAAACGCTACTATGGCCGGACGGTTTTACCTGGACTTCTAGGACTTCTAGGGCCTTGAATGCGAGGAAAAGAAAAGAACCCACACCGGGCGAGAGAGGTGGCTGAGGTTTTTCTCAGACTTTTGACGAACGGTCGGCATCAGAGGCCTGAAATTCGCCATGGCTGACCTTGGGTTTTTTCTGCGTCCTTTGAAAAAAAACGCCACCGTTTCATGGCAGGTAACCGAACTTTGACATATTATCGGGGGAGGAAGGTGTAGTGTAGTGGTTACCATGCTCGCCTTGTGTCCAAAAGGTCCCCGGTTCGAGTCCAGGAATAGCGGCATTTCGCCGTCCTTCGCGACAACCGGCGTGAGAGGTTGCGACGCGAAATGACCCTGGCATTCGAGAGCGTCGTTAAATAACTCGATAACCAACCATCATGGAATATTTAATATCGATTATCGAACGTCGAATTAAGACGCAATATCGAATACGTGCGGCCAGTTTTTCTAGATCTCAAACACATTTTGGCCTTTTTCTCAGAATTCTGACCAGACTTGTAACAAGTCTTCCATGCACGACTGTTCAGACATATGCCTTACAACATATCGAAGTTTGATAGATAAGTAACTAGCCCTATACCCTAAAATTACTTTCAACCGATTCGGTCTTTTTCGGGCACTTTTGTCGCCGATGTGATTCACGACAACGATATGCACCTTTTTTAACCGTCAAAAATCCATTCTGTGACACTAAAACATCATTTTCGGCAGCAACAGCATGAGAAAGACTGATTATCATATAGGACTGTTTATCGACCTCAAGAGGGAAAATGATCACTCACTACAACGACTGACCAGTTTAGAAACCAGGCTCATTTAAAAAAAACGAAATAAAAATAGAAACCTAAGAACACTGGAAAAACATGCCATGCAGAAGCACAGAGCAGCCCAAAAGAGCTAGTTCCATAACAAGTTCTCGATGCCTAGATTACGAGAAGGTAGCAAAATGGCGCAGTTGTGATTTTATCTTCACGAAACATCACTGTTTCTGACTGTTGGGGATTGCTGATAACGCTGTTTATTAACCTTATTCCTGTGAGGCTCTTCTCGGCCTTCATCTAGAAGAGGGTTAGATTTCCCCCTCCTCCCCCGAGATCTCGATATTTTGTCGTCCGCATTGTTCGTGCGGAGGGCGCAGTGCGCCGTGTAACCGACCAAAATATGAAAATGTCAAAACATGTTTCCCTAAACCCCTCTGGAGTTACCTTTCATTGTTTTGAAGAAAAAAAACTGAAAAGCGTACTTGTGGTGGTCACATTTTTGTGTTTGTGCTGTTTGGGACTCTTCACGATGACTTAAAAGGGTTATTCTTTCCCAATTCAATGTGCAAAACACGGAAATATGCCGTGCACATTGATCGGTCTTGGAAAGCTGAGGAAAACTGCTCCTAAGGTCGAACCAGAGTACAACTTTAGATTCCTTTGCCGTCCGATTTAACCAAAACTCCACTTCGACGTTACGAACGTTGGGAACAACGCATTCACCTCGCTTCGGTACCCATGATTTAACCATCATTGACTGGCGAGGGTCGTTTAAGGTCCCCTCCGCCCCGGCGCATTTCTTATAAGCCCCTCAAACTAATCAACGCAGCAATGTGAGAGTTTCCGTACGTTTTTTTTTAAGATCATTTACGCGCGTACTGACAAACTTTTGGAAACTAGGCCACCTCAGGTCATGTCCTAATGATGTCATAAAGACGTCCATGTTTTGTGATTTGACGTTCAGTTCTATTTCACTGTATTGTCGGTGCTTTTAAAGTGTATGGTGAATGTGATTTGCATTGCATATCACCATGACCTATGAATTCTGTGAGTACCCCTGATTTCATGTTAGGTTGTCGTGGGTCAGATGTGCATTGTTCATTTTCTGGGTCCAGTGAGAAAACATTTTAGAAAAGGCAACTGAATAAACTGATTTTTGGATGCCTCCAGATGGAGTACCGAATTTTCTTCCAAGTGGCTGCACGTCCAACCTGCACAGCAGTATCTTGCAGCATTGCAATATTTTTTTCGTGGTTTGATCTTTGGTGGTTTTACGCAGGTTTCAACTTGGCGAGTAAACTGGTAACGTCTGTTTGACGTTCTGGATGACCGGTATGGAGATACTGGTATTTGCAATGTTATGCAACATTCCGAGTAAATATGTAAAATGGGACAAACTGATTTGTAGGGTCATCCAGAGATATCAAATGGAAGTCACTAACATGCTTGTGGTCCTCCGAGTTTGAAACTGTAAAATATTGCATTGTTGCAATGCACGATCATTTCGGCCAATGTAAGGATTATGGGCCCAAGGTTCTTTGAAACTATCTTGGTTCAATCTCCATATCAAAAAGGTCAGGGAACATCTGTTGTGTGGCGCGTTATAACGGAGGTTAAATTTGACCCAGCTTGTGAACTTGACCTTTTATGACCTTAGTGCAGGCGTCACTTAGAATATGAGATTAAGCTGCCAGGAACATAATGTCTCGCTAACGTCAGTCTCGATCTCCTTTTCATTGTGATTAGGCGACTCCGGAGAAAATTGTCACTTTCCCTTGACTTACCTGAACCGTGACGTTACTTACCCAAAAATGCACAGAAGAAAAAATGCACATGTAACAGGACCGCAGAGGTCGGTGCTATCGATTGACGTTTGAGTCAGTCGAATCGGACGACTGGCTCTCGAGATAGACAGGGGGCGTTTAACCCCCCCCCCCCCGTTAACTGAAGGTGGTGAAACATGTCAGTTCAAGCCAGGTTAAGGCAATGTTTCTAAAAATCATTATGTAGACAATACTAAATTTCATAGACAGAGCTGTCGGATTTACCGACCATCTTTAGGTTATCCATGTATTTGTGCTGTGAACGTAGTAAATCCTAGGACCGGCGCAGCCAAAGAGGGCCGGGGGGCTGCCACCCCCCCCCCCTAGAACCGCATTTTTGTGAAAATCATTGCTGCATTGCTTTTTTGCTGCATGCCTTCTCAGCAGGGGGTTTTCGTATTATTTCGGTTCGCACTGAGCTTCGCGTCCCCACCTTAAGAAATTCTTGAGTGCTCCCCTGAATCCTAGGAAAACACACTGTGTACAAGCACGGATCCAACAGCCCCGTTTCGTAAATATCCTTGGGTTCCCGAGTGTTTCGCCGTTGCTTGTTCAGAAGTCGCATGTTCTTTGTTAGACATTTCATGGCTGAGGTAGCTGTTTGCAAGACTTGGAAAACCATTTTCGAGGGCTCTATTGATTATACATATATTCATATATATATATATATATATATATATATATATATATATATATATATATATATATTTATGCAAATGTCATGGTAATCAGAATGAAGATATGAACTCACCACGTCACCAGAGACCAAAAGCGATAGTTATTCATTAGACGTAGGAACGGGAGAGAGAGCAAGGATCCGACCAATATCTATGATCTTCACGTATATTCGATATCCAGCACAAACCTTTTTTGCTGCATGTCAAGAAACGGTTGTCAGTCTGCACCTAACCTCAGCCTTTAAGCAGTGGAGGCTCCAGAGGGGAGAAGAGGAGAGAGTAGCGGCACTATGTCTCCCACCCCCTAGCCTGGGGAAATTTAATTAAAAGTCGAAAGATGTAAAGGACCAAGGTTCGTAAGTCAAGAGTTGTTTGGGAAAAGGTTCGTATGGGTTGTTTCTTGTGGGATTTGCGATTTTAAATTTCGCAGTTCGTAATTATTCGCAATCGTAAAAGGTTTGCCATGCGAAAGGTTTTGTATCCAAAGATTCTTATGCATAAGGTTTGTATGGAAAAGGTTCGTATCAGAAAAAGCACGCATGGTACAAGGTTTCGTATCGGGAAAAACTCGTACTGGAAAAGAACTGTAACGCAAAAAGTCCGTACTGTAGAAGCTTCGTGTGGTAGAAGTTTGTACGAAAAAGGTTTGTAAGGGAAAATGTTCGTCGTAAAAAAGGTCCATAACCAAAGGTTCTTGGACATGACGTTCGTGTCAGAAAAGGTTCGTGTCGGACACGGGAGACGCGGCCGCAACGTTCCCCCACCGTTGTCCGCCGCAGGCCGCTCTGGAACCACAGACAACATAGGCATGCAGAGGGTGTCTGTTTCGTGGGACGCGCAGTCGTAGGTGGAGCTTACTTGCTAGGCTGGTACAAAGCGGCGGCCAGAATAGTCAAGTCAGGTTGTGCGTGGGTTATCCTGTTTTGAAGTGGGCGGACCTAGCATAAAATGAGCGGGGGATCTCTCAATAATGGGCGATTTGGGAGGGGGTCTGTCGGAGTGCGAATAGTCGATGTTGTCCCCACCCTTAGCAATGCTGACATCAACCATGAACATTTCATGTGAGAATAACCCTGTTTTCATGCGGTGAATTATAGGAATTTGATGTACCATTCCACCCTCCTTTCGGATTTTCACAACGTAACCAGCAGACGGCCGGCGGCGGCGCACCGGGGGGACTGCGCGCTCAGGCGCCCCTTCCCCCTCACCTCGGCGGGCGTCTCAGCCGCCACCGGCACCACCCAACGCCGAGACCACGCCCCCCTCCCCCGGCGTCTCACCGGCTGTGAGACGCTTCCGCGGCCACCGCTGCGCCTCCTCCGCCTCCGCTACCGTGGCCGCCGGCCAAGAACGGCCCTTCTGCACCTGTGGGGCGCATCTGTGGGGTCCTTCTGCGTCTATGAGGCGCCGGGTCTCGGTCGAGTCGCCGTCGCCACCATCGGCGCCGCCGCCATCGCCGCCACCACCGCCGCCGACACCAGGTCTTGGCAATGGGCCACCAAACGGCGCGTCCAAAGTGGCGCACGAGCCGAAAAGAAATGCAGCTATCGCCGGGACCCGGGGCACGTGATCTAGGTGGGTCCGGCCACCCCGCCCGACAAGGCGCCGCCCGCTTCCGATGCTCCCAGCGATCTGCTCCAGGCCATCAGAGGAGGCATCACGCTCCGTAGGGTGGAGATGGTGAAGGAGCGGGAGCGCCGGCAGGCTTGGCCGCTGCACGACGTGGCGTCAGTCCGGGCGCGCCGCTTCGTCATCGAGGTGTCGTCGGTTTCCGACTCGGACTCATATTGCTAGGACGAAAAGAGCTACGTCTATGACCGCCCTTAGCTGTCTCGAGGAGGCTTCTTTTTTTGTCTTTCGTCTTTGTCTTGGAGTGACACCGTAATTTCACTTAACTGACTACCACTGTGTCATCATTGCACCATCCCGAGACAATCATTTTTGTTCGTAGGTACCACTAAAAGGAACATTCCACCTTAATCTCGTTTGTTGAACAGGTGTAAGCTCGAACAGTTGACATCGATGTCGAACACAATATGTCTTAAAAATTCGTTATGGAGTTCAATGCGAAATCGCACACTTTGTATGGGGCATGATTTACAGGCGTTGGTCTGCACACAATCCATGCCCTGTGCATGACGAAGTGATAAATTGTACAATGACATTGCATTTCGATCAACATAATCTGCGACTGAGGCTTGTTTTCCTCGGCACGCCCGACTTGCGGACGTGACCAGTGGTGGATTCGACCACACCTTGTGATGGAAAACCGGGTAATCGAACCGATGTTAGTCGACTGTCCTTTCTCCGCATGTTTTAACGACTCTTAGACTATGCTGAAAAACCTGCTGTGCTTTTGGTAGCCTGATTACCCCAGTGGTCACGGTCCTCATGCCTCTCCGGCTCTCATGGGCCGCGCATACTGATGTGCCCAGGGCCTGTCAAATGGGTGTGGTGCAGGGGTGTCGATTTGCATTATTTTGTGATTTTGAGAGGGCCATGCACACCCCCTCCCCATGTTGATTTTTGGGTCCCCGTGTTGGTTTCGGCCGCTGCCCGATAGTTTGCGCCGGTTTCAAAAGAACAATAATGACAAAGAGAACAACCGCATTAGATAAAACGTAGGCAGAAAGCATAGCATAGAGACATGGCGATATGTCTATGCAGTTTCCCATTCAACAAATAGTCACAAAAATGTAAATTTCCGTTGGTCAAAATAAAATGGGTTAAAGCCGTTGACAAGTCGCGTTTGGGGAACATTAGGCTGTCAGGCACTCGGTTCGGCCCCTAATCGTATACAGAAATCGACGCCCCTGCTGGGATGGTTAGCGCCAAGAATCGCTGCGATTAACGAACAGGTTTTATGAAACCTGCCGTGCCGAGCTCTAGGTACGAACCTTGATCAGGTTACGGGGGGGGGGTGGCTTAGAAGCAGACACGTGCCTGGATCCCGATGGAATGCAGATTATCTCCGTGTTGTATGGAACCTCTCGTTGACCTGGGCAGGTCATTGAGCAGCTCGGAAAGATCGTATCCCCCTGAAGCAAAGCGGTGCCCAGGTGACACAACACCTACCCTGGTCAGTTTAGAATCCGACACAAAACGAGCATAACATGCATGGGAGAGGCTAAAATGGTCACGGCTCATCCCAAGACGTCGGAAAATGACCGACACCAGAAAAACAACAAATCCGTACGGTGTCCGAGCATGAATGGACGTTCTGCTTTCCTCCCTCCCACGAAAAACGGTTGTATTTCCCAATGACTAGGGTCCCCTCGACACTCGTCACTCGTTTTGCGTTGCGAACCTGTCACGTTGTAAACCTTGTACAATATCAGCCTTTTCCGTCACGAGTCTTTCCTGATACGAAGCTGGTCCGAAACAAACCTTTTCCAGTACGACCCTTATGTTTACAAACCTTTGGTTACAAACCTTTTCCGTACGAACTTTTCCCCTTATGAACCATTTTTTGTATGAACCTTTTCGGTACGAACCACCTGAAGTACCAACTTTTTGCTTTACGAACCTTTTCCGATGCAATTTTTTCCTGCGAACCTTATTCCATACGAACCTTTCACGACATGAAACCTATGTTTACATATATATATATATATATATATATATATATATATATATATATATATATATATATATATATATATATATATGACGCAGATATCACCCATTTACTCAAAACTGGCTCGGATTGATTTTCATTTTTTATGTCTTAATTTGGGCTCGAGGGCAGCCTATGGGACAATGCCTGCATTCGAAATACATACGTTCACATACATAAATACAGATCATGAATGGAACGATCAAGCTTGATAATAATCAGGCGTCATCACTTCCGTGTATATGCATACCTCTAAAAACTGAAGTGTGGCTACGTTCCCGCCAGGAATACGTCATAAATCAGGTCCCTGTTTTCCCCTGCGATCTAACATTGGGCGTTTGGTTTACAATAAATCACCCAAGTTGAATTATTTTGAAAGCAAATGCACTCTGTCGATAAAAAGGCGTTTTTCTGCTGCTTACTAACGTGACTGTCGTTCAGAAATGTTTCGCAGGTTAAAAGTACTTCATTTCCTAGTTTCCAGGTCTTCACTAATCTCAACGTCCCTTCGGTTTTAAAGCACACGCCTTAATCATGCCACGATTTTCTTTGTTTCGCACAGTTTTCGACCTTTGTGAAACTGGACAAGGAAAACCACGTAAAGGGGCATTAAGATTCAACAAACATACTGCAGCACGGGTGTACAGATTAACATTTCACAGATATGTGCTCTCTCTTCATTGTCAAAAATGCAGTCATGCCTGAAAATACCGTGTAATGACTTGCGGTATTCGTGCAGGCGTGCTTTCTGAGATTCTGGTCTGTATGACGGCGAACTGGAACCTAGGATGACACGGCAGTTTTTACGTACGGTTGTGAGTTCCAATTTTGTGAGACTGGACTCTGGTCGCCACAAAAACATGTTTTCCCGGTAAAAATGCTAAAAAATGTGATTATAGCCTAGACGGCAGATAATGAAGTGCTCTCTTTCCCGTGTCCTGAGAGGTCACTGAACGACCTGAAGGGATCAAATCAGGCATCGCTCTCGCATCAGAAAAAACACACTGTGCGCTCATTTTCGTTTCATCTCTCTGTTTTGATAACTCGTTGTAAAACATCGTCGCTCTGTGTCGAGGAGACAAATGGAATGGAGGTGACAGCCACGCACCTCGTCTGGGACGTCGGTGAAAATTCTCACGTTCGGCGAGGATAGGATTATATTGCTCAATGGTGCAGTTCCACCAAACAAAGGCGTGTGAAGGCTTCTTGAATTGTCTTCATTGGTACCTCGAGCCAGTCATGGCATGCCTCTCACATGAGCGCTACCTGAACTGTCAAAGCGGCTACTGTGAACTGGCTGACGGCGTTTAATAGGACTGCAGGCTGTTTGCGTTGAGCGAAGCTCGCAGCCAGCGAAATTTTCCCTTTTCCTGACATCATTGCGCTAGTAACCTGCGGTGTATTTTGCTTCGGCATGCAGGCATGATACCGTGCCGTGCACTATGAGTTACACTATGAGTTACGTTGCATTTCTAGACCGGCCGCCTTTTTTGCAAGCCACGGAACGGTGGCGTCGGGTGGGTGCAACACATTGTTCTTCGTAGCTTATCCCAAATCCATGTGGTCCATGAACGATGGCGTCGGGTGGGTGCAACACATTGTTCTTCGTACCTCATCCCGAATCCACGTGTAGCATGCAGTTTGCTTTCGTCAAGTGCAGTGTCTTATTCCTTAGAATGTTTTTCGTTGCAGCCAGCTCTAAGTTACAAACCGTATACACACCATACAACCCAAAATAAACTATACACAACAGCGTCTTCAAATTTACAGCATAGTCCATTCAGCACGTAATGGTTACATACATCGACCTTTATTTCATTTTAATTCGATATAAAAAGTTCCTCTTGTTTTGGTGCACTAATGCAACGGTGGCTCTGCCAACCACCTGCATACGCGTAGAAACTTAAAATCACGGAGCACATATCTTTTACCCGGAGATCATAGTAAGTTGGTATCAACCATTTTTGCTTTACGATCAGCTATCTGTGCAAAAAAAAACTTCGCACACGCACCTCATGCTGCAGCATTCATACGATTCACTGATTCACGCACTTCCCCACCCTTCCAGCATGTGCAAGCAGCGGATTGACCCAGCAGGAACAGGCAGGACTCCCAGAGCGGAGCGTTTTCCGAATCGTGCCCTGACCCCGTCCGGCGGCCGTGTCCACGCCGCGCCCGGACGCTGATGCGGCGGGCGATAGCGGCCGGCTGGTGCAACTCCCTGCCGCCGGACGCGCCGCCCTCCCGTGAGACCGCCGCCCTGCAGCTGTGGTATAAAAGCGGCCAGGAGGCTGCGACGGTCACCACTCGTGTCCGCTCAGCAGCACCGCAGTCATGAAGGTAAGCGCCGCTACGAGCGGTCCCAGGCAATCGCTGCAGCGGCGTCTGCGCTGTGGCGGACGCCGACGCGAGCTTCTGCAGCCGGCTGAAAGCGCGCGGCACGACACAGGGGCGGGGGTGCGTGTGCAGTGTTCGTGCAGCAGGCTGGGGTTTTACCATAAGACACTTGCTGTCCGCATTCCAAGCCGAAATTCCATTTGCTCAGTTTAGTTCCGGTCAGAAGCGCCTGGGGGAAACCTGGTAACAAGCCGATTTTGTCGTGCACCGCGCAAGCCCGCCGAACGTGCCTGCTGTCGTTGCATTCTCAGGAGGCCCCGCTGACGTCCGCCCCTTTCACAGCTGATCATTTTCGCCGCAATCGTTGCCGTGGCCGCCGCCCATGGCGGCGGCAGCGGGCCCAGCGCCGGGTACGGCGGCGGGCACCGCGGGTACGGCGGCGGCTACGTCGACTATTACGCCGTGCCAGACTACCACACCGCCTACGCCGTGAAGGACGCCTACTCGGGCGTGGCCGTGGAGAAGCAGGAGAACCGGAAGGGCTACAAGACGGAAGGCTCGTACTCCAGCGCGTTGCCCGATGGCCGCATCCAGGTGGTCAAGTACTGGGTGGACGGCGACTCCGGCTACAACGCGGACGTGAAGTACCTCGGCGTGGCCAAGCACCCGAAGACCCCGATCCGCAGCGCTGCCTATTACCCCCCTAAGGGAGGTTACGGCGGTGGCTACGGGCTACACTAGACAGCCCGAGCGGTTGGCGGAGGTGTGCCCTTGTGTCTTGCGTCGCCCCTGTCCGAGTCATCGTCCCATCGTCGTCCGTGTGGGGCCCCGAGTCCGTGTCTGATTACTGTCGTCCCTGTGATCCTTTGGCAATAGAAAAATCATGAGCTGGCTCTCCGTGTGCCTTTTCGTGCGCCGACTGCAGTCTGGAGGTACTGAAACACTTCGAGAGACAGCGAAAAGTGAGAATGTTCCTGTGGAGATTCCAGAAGGCTAAAAGTTGAGATTTTACACTATAAAAACATTGACGTTTTCATGGTGGTTTCCACGATTTCATGGCAGTTAGGATTCCGATAAACGGTACCAGGCATTCGGGAATACGATTCCACAAACGTGCGCAAATGGCGATGGTCTTTGTTGTCTGCAAGCAATGGCGGCGGGACCATTGAGAAGCTGGGGTTCTGTAGCGAAGAGGTCACATATCGTCAGTGGATATTAGTTTGAAACAAAACGTTAAGTTTCCTTGACGATTTTCCAGCCATTGTAAGACCATTCGAAACCTGACCTAAGAGCCACATGTGGGCTCGGCTAGGGTCATCAGGGCTGCGAAATACGTGTTAGGATGCTACACGCACGATGAAAGGATTGTGTGACACACACACAACTGGAATATAATACAGCCAATTCATGCGGGAGGCAAAAATGACGTTTTTGGTCCTGCTGACCTTACTTAAACATGGGTACAAGATCAACGGTTGTAGCCGACCCCAGTCGTTACTCGCTCCCTACCCCTCATACAGCTCATCCCTTGGTGGTCGTCACATGCAGGAGCTGGCTTGGGATGCTTTATTTACAGCATGCCTCTAGCTGAGCGGTTTATGCACGAAGTCAGAAAGAATTCTTACAATCTAGCGCACAGGAAATCTATCATTTAAGGCAACAAGTGCGCATGCTATGCATAAAGCGGAACACAAAAAACGTAATAATGCTCATCACATACCGACAATGCGGCTTCGGAGGGGCTTCAATCAAGCGCGGCCATTGCGCTCCACACGTGTACGCAATCTCAAGCGTTCTGAACCGGCCGAACGACCACACTTCGCGCCAAAAGCGCCATGTGGCGCAGCGGCGTCCAGCGCGCGCCTACAGGTAAGCAGTGCATTTTTGCCACAACTGTCGAAAAAGGAAAGAGCTGTCAAATGACCTTGACCCGAACGTTCTAGCTCTCAAAGACTTTGAACGCCTAGGGAGCCGAATCGGCTCTGCCTTCATTGGGCGTGTCAATAAAAATGTCCCGTAGGGCGAAGACAAAGTCCACCGTAAGGATCATGGTCCACGTGTTTTCTGAAAAGGTTGACATCTTGAACACATTCTGATGATTCATATCTCATATCTCGTTTTCTCACAGCCCTCTAAGAATGTCTTAGTTTGTATTTTTCGTAAAATTACTTCGATACATGATCATGAAGAACCCAAAGTATTTTCATGCAAAAAAATGCAGTCAAACAAAATGTCACAAACGTGATGTTATACTTGTGTTTGAAATTTGACGATTTGATTGTGAATCCATTTCGCGCCCAGTGCTATGAAGCACTGGTCAGTACCATGAAACACCGACTGAACAGATTTAAAACTTTTGCAAAATACCAAAATCAATGCAGAAAGACGTCCAGGTATTGAACGAAAATTGATGCGGCGAATTGTCAAATAAAATCTGTGCATAATTACCGAACGTCTAATACGATATGCAGCAGCGTGTACATCATATTTATCTACCACACTGGTATCAAGCAAAAATGACTGAATTGTTCTCTGCGGCTGCAGCAGTCTTTATGTAACGTCCAGCGGTACTGCATTTTTACTGGAACGTTATCAGTAAAGCGTTGCACGCCTCTGATGTTTTGCTTGAAGTAGCTTTCCCGTATTATGAATGCTCCGAAATCTTATGGCCATGTTTCTTTTTTCACTGGCCCCTTACACCGCCAACTATTCCGGGTTCACCCCACCGCGTCCGTTTTGGTTTGACAGCCATAACTTTCAAAGGACAAAAACTAGCAGCCAAATCTCCAGGCTCCTTGCGTGAGCAGCACCAGCTTTTGGCAGAACAAAAGGTCGTCAGAGGCTGTCACTACAACGTCGTGAAATCAACCAGTCAGCCGCCATGAAATGAACGATTCTTACGTAAAACGTGTTGCAGATAAAAGAAGCCAGTATTATACCTGAGCTTCACAAAAGTTAGCGTTACATGTAAACAGTTGATAGCCTGAGATGTTATAAATGTTAAACGTTTCGTAGAATCGTGCAGCGAAGAGGTAATGGTTTTATTCTGAACCGGTTTCGAAACCGTCGTGGGTTCGTCGTGGAGTGGCACAGGGCATTGAGCCACCTAACTGGCCTGCTCTGCTCAGTGCCCTGTACTACCTGACGACGAGCTCGAGACGGGTTTGGACCTGGAAATGAATACAACCATAACCTAGTCGCCTCATGATTCCACTAGGCGTCTAACGATTGATACGACGAAATATCAAACTGGAACGGTCGTGTGTAGTGTGTGCTGTTAACGTGGCGACAACGGCAGCGCTGGTCGGTGGGCCTGGAGTCCGACTGGGCTGGCCATATAGAGGTCACGGTCGCGGCTGACCTTGGTCGGTCGCCTGGGGCGAGGATCTGAGGAGAAGGGCTCACGACCGGGCGCGGGTGGACCTGACTGTGGCGCGCACCGAGCGCGGACATGGCATTCTTGTACAGTTTAGTACCGTATCAAACTAACAATTGTAGCTCATCTCTGGGATTGACGGCGGACGCTGAAGGCGAATATCGGGCCATGGCCCCATTTAACCTCATAATGCAGGACATGATTTACAAAATCATGTTCCGCCGTGCGGATATACGTTTATATAATACGTCATTTGGCTGATTCTGACCATTGCTAATGTGTTTCGAGCTGCTAATGTGCTTCCGAAGTGGTTGGCAAAATACAGACAATTTGACCAACATTACCCGACATTTCACATTCCCTGACATTGACACTAGGGTACAAAAATGGGTCATACTTATGGCTTCACGGCAATGGACTGTGGATTGACGTCACTGGAATCTGTCCATTGGTTTGGCGTGGGATGGGTGGGTGGCGAAATACATCCGCACCGGGAAAATCAAGGTATCATCTAGGATATTTCACCAATTTCCGGTTACTGGCGGAAGCTTCCCTCCCGGTTCTGCCTATCTTGAGAACCAATGAAATCAAACTACTTTTGAGACCAAAAAACGGCCCGATTTTGATCATTGTTCAAACGGCAGTCGATAGAACATCACTGCGAAGCTTCAGACATTCTGAGTATGTTATGTTAAGGTTGCTGATGACGTCAAAGGCTTAGCAAGTCCCTGAATCTGATAATTATTTGCCATCCTCTACAGAAGCACATTTTCATGGCCGAAAATGATCGGAATCGGCTATGGTACGCATGAACCCGGTGTTGTCACCGATACTGTAGCCGAAACTATAGTATTGTCCCTCCGAGAGCCGTCCCCCGGATCCACCTTCGCCGGGGGTGGATCCCTTGAGGGGGGTTCATGAGGACTCCCAAAAAATAACTCGAGAACTATAAGTTTCGCCGAAAAAATAAAACGCCGTTGGAAGACATTTGGCGAAGCTAAAGGAACACACTCGCTTTGTGTGTGAATAAGGTCAAGATTACGGTTACCATCTAACGTTGAATTACCCTGTTGATATTTTCAACAAAAAATAAGGTAAAATAATACCCACAGCTTGTACGTGGCTCCAAAAGGGTCGGCTGTAAAAAGAAGGCCTAATTTACCTATGTGGGGCAGAAAAAAGACATTTGAGGTCAAAGTGATAATTTAAGACGAAAGTGAAAACGAAGGGTCAAAACTGCATTTTTTCTAACGGCAGGAGTCGCGTTTCTCTGAATGTGTACTTATGTGTTTTGGTTTAAATGCTCGCATATGTGTCTAGCGCGCGTCTTAAGTCTGCAGCTATAATATTAAGGTCCGAAAAGGTCAACCAAAGTCAAGATATTGGCGCTTATACGTCAGTCGCTCTTGGTGCCTTTCTCATCATCTGCCGCATTACCATTGATCAGACACGATACGACATACAGTCCTATAACTTCGATGCGTGTAATATCTCGTCTGCATCATAAAACCAGTGTCACAAAGCATTTTCACGTAAGTCACACAGATGCCGGTCGGCTGGCACGAACAAAATGAAAAAGGCCATTTTCAAAGGCAAAAAGTATCTGATGGGAAGTTATGTTCCTGTTAGCAAAGGTTTTCATTTCTCACGGCCAGAAATAAGAGGGCTGAGGCAGTATCGACTGTACAGAAAGAAAGCATGCTTATAGTTCTTATCCTCTGAGGCCATGCAAAATGTGCTCCCATTGAAAAGAAGCAGAATGCTTCAAAAGGCCAAATCAGGCCATCTGGGTCAAATAGGACTTGGCCACCAATGGCAAGTGGGTTCTCGCTACACATTAGTGGTTAAGAAGCACACATGACGAACAAAACATCCCACCACTGTGAACCGATAAGTTATAGTCGGCTGTACACTGTAAACTCATTTCGACAAGCATTTGTAAGATTTACGACCATACGGGTTTACCGCAAAACTTCCTACCTTTTGCCTCGTTCGAACACGACCTTTTGGATTGCTATTACGTGAAGGACTGCTTTGGCTTCGTGACATCAGCTACAATCTGCCTTGTGATAGTAATGTCATTATCAGAAACATCCATGCACCTGTATGCTTCTCACAACGTGATTCTTTGTGCTCGTTTTGAAAGGCGAGGGACACTCATGTGAGGGTAAGGTCGTTTACGCGGTACATCCCATATATGTAAAAGGTTACAAGGCATCGATGTGTACGACGAGGGTCTCCTTTGTATCGTAGCTTTTTACAGCTGTAGTGGTTGTGGGCGGTCTGCTGCTTCATGCTTTCAAAAACACCACAAAAACGACCAAAAATATATTCTGCAAAGCTGACGTAGCATCAGACACCAGCACTCCCTGAACGAATTTTTTTATTAATGAAACGTATCCCTATAACACAGTTGACGGTCCCTTTTATACCTGTCTGATGAACGAACGAACATTGACCGAATGCATCATGTCCAACACCATGAACGATTTTTTTTAAAGATTAGGCGAATAACATAGCTCACGGTCCCCCACGTATTTCGTTCGGCTGTAACAGGGTCGCCAGTGGTCAGTGCTAGCTCTGCTTCAGCCAGGACCTTGTCGCCACCGACAAAATATCTTTGATCCAGAGCTCATCCCAGTTGTTTCGTATTATTTGCGACGAACTGAGCCCTTATCAATAGGTTAAACTGCTGCCGAACAGGCTGCCTGGTCTTCGCCGAATACTCAGGCGGTGGGAGCCCACTGAACTGAGGGAGCCTGCCACAGAGATGTCAATCTTCGACATGTGCCGAGACCGATGCAGACGGGAGGCCAACCATCCCATGGTCATGTTGTGGTCGACTGTTATGAAACTTGCCACATGTTTTACGCATGTGGCAAGTTTCATAACAGTCGACACATTTTACGAAACGTTACGTTACTTTCATTTCTTAGAACATTGTCTTACATGACTTGAAGTAGATAAGTGACCTGAGGTGAACCTAAGTTGAAAAATTGATTCAAGGTATAAAAATGGCGCTTAAAAGTTTCGCCGAATTTCATGTCTCTGCGCGTTTTCTCTTTGTGGCTATCCTCAAAACGCCAAAAATTGGATTCTCATAAACCCCAGACCCGGCAAAGGTTAAACTAGCTCAATTTGCACGAGAAAAAATGCTTTTGCAAAGAGTAACACGATGTCAGCCTACGCTGCAAGATGAAATTAAGTCTGACTCTTTGACCTTTGCTCGTTGCTGGTGAAAAGCTTTCGAAGTTCAAAAAACGATATCTGTTTCTCTGTATCTGCAACACGTTTAGTTGTTTGTCTTGTTGGTTGGGTGTCTTGTTGGTTGTTTGTCTCAGAGAGCGGCTAAATCGACAGAGCATGCAAATACACTAACTAACGCTGACGACTGTGCAAAGTTATCCAATGACTATCATTCATCTTAATTCGAAGTTGATCAGGACTTGTGTGACCCAATACTTGGTCCGTTTCGTTGCCAATGAGCTTCTTTCTAGCCATGTCCATAACAATACCTGAAAACCGTTTCTGTGATACAGGGCATGACGGCACATGACCCGACCTATAGCAGCCTCATCAAATTGGCTGTTTTGTTCAGGCAGGGCACCAAAAATTGTGGCGGTTGGTTTTGGTTGCTAGGGAGTTATGTCAGAAAAGGGGAAATGTCCTCCGGCAACCCGCAGGTTAAAATAGAATGTTCTACCTCTAGCACGCGTTTTGAGCTAAGCTGGCATAACCCTTGCATTGTGGGTGGTCCCAACGCTTCGAATGTAAAATACCGCTCAAAATGCATCTGAAAACTTGTATCCAACAAAAACTTTCTTCTTGCGGGCAGTTTTTTAACGCAGCGCTATCAGAATTGGGTACCTCATGATGTATTGTACAGTTTCCAGTTTACCACATGCCGTATTCTGGTCTAGTTTCGTTCGTTTTCACGGTTTGGGTATTGCTTGCTAGTTCGTGCGTAGTGTTGCCACGCCTTGGGAAATTTCCCAAGATCTTGGGAAATCGTTTTTGATCGTGGGATTTTTGGATCTCGGTCGAAATCTTGGGAAATTTTGTTGATTTTAGTCCACCAGTCTTTAAAGGAAACATATTAATAGCTCAGCTTGCCGGGTAAGTGAATGTGCATCAAGGTTCGTTTTTCACTTTTACATACATTTAAGGACATCATGTGTTTTATGTCAAGCTCAGTGAAGTCAGTGAGTTGACATGGTTGATATCTGGGCTACTAACATACCATGGCAATGGCGATGGCGTCGATTTCTCTTAGACAGTGCTTTGGCAATGCTTAGGTACGGAAATTCGCGAAATTTGCGGTCATAATGGTCAGTCGGAGCAAATAAGATTCTGGAAACCCTCTCTTAAGGTTGCGCTATGCCGACGACGCCGGGGTCTTCGAAATAAATGGGATCTGGAGCAGGGGAAGGGGCAGAGGAGACTGGCGTACTGTTTGCATATTGTTCCTGTGGTATTAAATTGAGGGCCGCACGTGACAGGATGACTTGATGGAAAGGTTCTTCTCGTTTTCCGAACAGACCGGGCTCGATTCTCGATCGCTGCGTTGGATTTTCTTACTCCTGAGTTTTTTTTACCTCCGCTTTTCCTACGTCATTAGCAGGCTGATCTTTGGCCTGGCAGGATGTCTCTGAACGAACCTCAGTAGCGGGTCGGCGAGCGCTGGGCAGTCGGCTTCCCGACCATTGTTGCCAGATTCCATTGGACAATACCCCAAATCTTAGCTCCAAAAACCTCTAGAAGCTCGGTCCGACCGGCGAAAAGCTCTGAAAATCCACAAGAGTTCTGTTTTTTTTTTGTTTTTTACTGCGGGTAATCCCATGATCCAAGCCCATGTGACCTATCGTCACAAAACCTTCACCAGTCGTCGCGCCGTATGCGACTCACCAATCTTTTCAGAACTTGATGACTTCAGGTCAAATCCTTAATCTCTGAACGAAACGAAAAACCCTCGTGTTTGGCTGCAGGCATTTCCATGCTCCGAGCCTATGAGACCGATCAACATCAGACTTCACTAATCGTCACGCCATATGCGTTTTCCTGTTCTTTACAAAACTGGGCCTCAGGTCAAGTTCTTACCCTCTACACACAACGAAAACACACGTTTTCCTGCAAGCAATATCATGCCCATGAGGCCGATTTTCACCAGACCTTTACCAATCGACGCGTCTTATGTGATTTACTTTTCTTCCCTGAATTCGGCGACCTTGTTTAACCACCTTGAAAACGGTTGACCTTGTTTGTGACCTGCTATGTTTTTGAACGTGGCGACCAAGTTGCTCTTACAGGCAACTGACCAGGCGCACAAAGTCGCCGTGTTTTGAAAGAAGAGGTTTGGTTCGCGTATGGTTAAAAGAACTGATAGCATGCCAACAGTTCTGGACTCGGAACAAGAACAGCTACGAAATTTCGCACATCCGTAGAAAAAAGGGCGCAGGAACTTCTCTGACCTCCATGTTACGTCGTAGATACAGTGTTTTTTTTTTACTATCCATGGCGCTTAATCATCTAAACTGTTCCATCAAAGTACATAGTTTGCACTGGCCGGGGCAAAAGCACACTCGGATAATAAAAGGCTTCTTGCCATAATTCAGCTCGGTCGCTCTGTCGCCGCTTGTCGGTACAATCCTGCCAAACCTCTCCTGCCAATGTTTTCGCACCATCATTTTCTGCTATTAAAACTCTTAAGATTTTTTCATTTCCTTCATAACTATATCTCACGCATTCCCAATGGCAGAAATGTTCATTGGTAATGGCACAGTCTTTCAGTAAATAATAACGATTATTGATCATGGAGGTGCTTCATACAGGCTCCTTTACACTGAAAGACGGAATCCTTTAGAAACCTTGAAAAATGCTAAGTTACCAATCACTCTGTTCATCTGAAGGGGTGTCCAAAAAACCCAGATTTCAGAAAAAGCCTTCAACTGGCAGCAGTGCTCCCGACTCGCCTTGTTCGCGTCCGATCAGAAATACTTTCTGACGCGCAGGGGATCAAAAACTGCTCATTACCGCGACCACAACTACTACGCACGAGCAGATCGACAGCAAATCAACATGACCTTGGAGCTGTGTCTTTCGCATGTTTAAAACCATGTAAGCAACGACTTACATTAAGCAAATGATAAGCAAACGGCAATGATGAAGGGCCGCAAAAAGGATTGCAGAAAGAAGTGCGATGCAGTCTGCAATCCAGTCTTTCTTAACAGAATTCCATTCCACCTGCAATCCTTAAAAAAGACTGTAATCTAGGATTGCATGTCTTTGGATCCAAATCTTCATGATCTCTAGGTAAATCATAGAGGTATCTTTATATGAGTGCAAATGACACAAGTCCTCTAACTTTGTACTTCTTATTTTTCTTGCATATAATGACATTGTTCTGCCTTTGCGAAAGAAACAAGTCATTTCATTCTCGTCAGAGCCTGTCCTCCAGAGGCCACCTGTTAAACCGATTGGTACGGAACTTGCCGTCATGGCACTGACATCAGATGTTCGACAGCAGACCATGTCCCATTGCCACTAAGATGCCGGCCACCCAGCCGCCAGCCAGGCGTTGTCTTTTCACGTAGAAAACAGAACTGAAAACATCATTGTTTTTACATGTAAAAACAGCTCGCCCGTGTATGGGCAGTCTTTGGCGGTGCGCTGTCTCTGGCGGTTACAGCGCAGCATATCATATGGCGGAATATCGGGTCAAATGATGTTGGCAGCAAAATATTGGACGTAAAATTTGAACACGGTTAGAAAAACGGGATCATCGGTAAGGATAAATATACAACCGCAAAATATGGAAGCACAAAACATAGAAGATGGATAGATATCGGAGTGGGATATCTGTCAAGATGGAAAAGTGTTGGGTGGGAAAAACATTGATTGAAAAAGAAACGAACACAGGACGATATTATTCCTTCTTATCGTAATTTCTAGATAATTCAAGATGGAAATTTCGATCCGAATGAAAAAAGCAAACTATCCAAACATAGAACGTCGCGAAATGCCAGAATACATTGCACAGATGTTAAAAAAAGGCATAAGAGGTCATCAAACCGCGCAAAGCAAAATAGGGAGTGAACATGAAAACCACTTCCCTTACAGTGAAGTGGTGAAAGACAGAAACACTGTCAGAAACACGGACGGAGTCCTCGTCCGTATGTGAAAAGCTTTCCTGCTTGTTCCCTCCCGTGATTTGCTGGGGTCAAGCTCTGGCCACGTTTGACAGCTAATGCGGTCACGAACAGTGGCCTGAGCAGAGAGCGGCGCCGAGACAGACAAAGAGGTCTCGTGATGTCTCAGAGACGAAGTAAGGTGTTTTATAATGCACTGTCTTTCATTGCCGTAATGGTGGAAAAACCCTGCGGACATTGGCTACAGATCCGCCCCTCTCAAAAAAAGAAAACGCTACAAAGGAAAAGGAAAACTTACCTGCCCTGGTCTTCAGGCATATGTGACGCAAAATTTCATTTTGTTAGCAGCTACGTCATCAGCTCCAGCGCCACGACCAGGATTTTTGCTGAGGCATTTCCGCCCTGCAGCCGTTGAAACACCAAAACCCAGCAGCATATATTATAGAATCCCAGGATATCCATTTCCTTGGACCCGAGATAAGCATAGAGGAATGTGAAAGCTTGACAGCGTGCCTGCCAAGATGCTCTGGGATAAAATGCGGTTCACTACTGTAAATCTTTTCATGGGATTTGCTAACTCGTATTCAACCAGCTACACATCACGTTGATGTTTCTTATGTTCAGTGTTTCGTTCAATTGACGTTTATATTTCGCTCAGTGATGTTTCTTTCATTTGGTAATATCTATCTCGATCCATATTTTCGGCCATGTCGAGATACTTGCTTCCAATATTTTTCCTTTTGATATTCGCCGTAAGATGTCCTGTCTTGTAATTGTCTCTGATACACCCTTTCTGGTGCGTACTTATAGAGGTGTTAGCGGCATTGAACCTTTGGCAACCCTATTGTGAAGCAAGAGCCGGTCGCCGATCCTTCCATCGCCACCAAGCTTCTTTCTTTTCTAAGTTTCATTTTCTGACGTTTCGATGGGATCCCCCGGAAGCTGGAGGCGGCTTAAGCTCCAGTTATGAAACGCGTATCATCGCAAAAGGATCGCGTTGCAGTGATACGATGACACCGAGTCGTGATATGATGTTGGCAGGCCTGCTCAGAACCACTGAAACCGGCGCAAGCATGACCTTGGGCCGGGACGCTGCAGAGTTGGAACCTACTGAAGATATCCATGATGATTATTGGTTCATGGAAGGACTTTTGAGGAGTTTGCCGGCTTACGAAATATTTAGGCATTAGTTCGGATGTTGTTTTCCGATGTTCTTATTAATTTGATTCATGTTGGTTACCATCTCCTAAAAATTTCCCTCATTGACGTTTGACTGCATTTCTTTAGCAGTGTTCAGTTCGTTCTTAACAAAGGTAACTGATTTCCCAGTTTACCAACGCACCACAAAATTAAAACATCCTCACCATCTGTAAGTCTGAGGATTAGGCCAATGAACTAGCAAGAGAGGACAATTTGTCTCTACCGAGATGAAGATTTCGATTTCCTGGAGCTTTCGTGTCGTTTAGCACGTTTATTTTGGCATAATTGCTAATCCCCAATGTTATATCAATCTTATGCCCATAGCCAAATTGGAGGTTCTCCGATGAAATTTATGTTGCCAATGTTGTGAATGGGGCATTCAAACAAAACTCCAGCCACCAAATGACTGCATCCCATGGCCTCAAAACAGGGCGCCGATCCCTGTAAATGATCGGGAGAGGGGGGCGAGCCGAGAGTCTGGACAACTGAACCTTGCCCAAATGTGGGTTTTCTAACGGATTCACCCCACTTTATTTTGACAAGCGGAAATTTACAATTTTTTGTCGTTGCTTATCTAGTAAAAAATGCATTTATTCCTATTTAAATAGGCATATATCTACAGGGGGAAGAGAGAATGATAGATAAATACATCGCACTAACTGTACGCTTTACTTTCTGCCTATCCATTATCTTTTGCGGCCGTTTGTTCATATTATGGCCCATTCCCATTTCAACGACAGGAACGATGGGTGACAGGGCGAACCAACAATGGGGCGACCGAATCGATACTGTGCGCTGGCCCTCTCAAAAGAATACAAATCGGCACCCCTGCCTCAAAATATGATCATTGTAAAATGAGACTATTGCATACCACTCAGTGTTTATGTTCACATTTGATTTTATTTTACTTTATATCCTGAAAATATAATATCCTCGTACATC